>JADRCC010565399.1:0-11437 GCA_019843855.1 Hylomyscus alleni
TTTTTTTTTTTTTTGCCAAAAATAAACATTCAGGGAATCAATTACGACATCATGTAAAACACCCTTGTATTTAACTAAGCATATAACAATATTCACTAACTACTTAAAATATGCATTAGGCATTTGAGAAAAATATTTTCATATCACATTCCATAAATGCAATGCCATTCATATTTCAGCTTAAAGTTTAAAATCATATTGACTTCTGCTTACAATACAGAAAGTCTTAAGACAGGTTTCATTTAAAATAATGTTAAGCTAGATTCAAAATGAAGAATGAATTTAAAAGAAGACTATCAGAGATATGAAATTGTAAAGAAAACATGTAGGATGAAAATTGGAAATTGACGAGTCCCTTCTAGGAAAAAGAAGACCCCGGCCACATCCATTCTCTTCAGAGCATTAGGAAGAAAAGGAAGCTGGTGTGTGTATAAGAAAGGTAAGAATAATGCCATGACAAACTGCCAAAGGCTGATGTAGGTGAATGGGGTCATTCAGTGAACATGGGAGCCTTGGAATAAAGAGACTCTACATATACCTCTTTTGGAAAGGTGTTTAGTGAGTGTCAATGAGAAGGTTAGACATATCAGACTTACTCAGGTATGAAAGAGAGTTTAGGAAAAGACAGCAAGCTCTCCAGTGCTTATGTTGAGTACCAGGAATAGTTGTGAACTACTGGCCAGAGAGACAGAGAGAAATCTCCTTCTGAGGTATAAATCCACAAGACCTACTAATGGCTGAGCAGAGGACCAGAAAATGCTCCAGAAATTAGACCCCACACTTTGATAAGGAGGATTTTATTTCTGTCATCAAGTCTATTAAAATTGGTGGTGAAGAGTATCTAAGTAAAACAATCAAAATCTAGCAAAAGATGTTTATAGGCTAGATTTACTTCAGGGAGCAAACGGGACATAGGTACCTATTTCTGGGGAGAAAAAAATCCTACACTTCAGTTGTATATAGAACAAAATGTGACCCAGAGATGAAGTAGGCAATGAGGACTGGTGAAATAGCTCAGCAGGTAAAGGCACTTGAGTTCAGTCTCTAGGACCCACATACGTGCAGTGGTACATATGTACACATATTCATAAATAAATAGACAAATAAAAAAAGATGAAATAGATGACAGAAAATCAGAATGGGAAGGAACACAGAAGACGAAACTGTTGGTGCTTTAAAAATCACTACAGTAAGTATATGGAAATTTCTAGAAAAATTAATAATATTTCTTTCTAAAAATGTTTTTAATTAAAATATAATTCCATCACTTGCCCTCTCCCTTCCTGCCCTCCAGTCCCTCTACTGCCCTGCCCCCAATAGCTTCCTTTCTTTGATGATTATGGTTTCAGACATCAGGAAGATATTATATGTAGCATTGTGAACGTTCAAGACAAGCTTTTAGTTCAGGAAGAAAGCATTTTTCTCTCAGCTTTTCAAATGTGTTACTTAAAATCCAAATTAAATATTACTAATTTATAATAAGGATGTCTCATGAGCAGAAAGTTTAATTCTCTGTGATTTTAGGGTATGTGAGTGAATGATATTTATTCACAGTGGTGGGTCCTGATTAATCCTGGCCACTGCATGTAGAATACAAATGAAATGTGTAACTTCCAAAAGAGAAAACAGAGAACAGTCATAGATAATGTATACTGCCCAACTGGGAGATCCAGATACAGCCAAATAGTTGAGAGTATGTGACATGGGGGTGGGAAAAGGAGATGGGACAGAAATGAAAGGCAGGTGAGATGGAGGAGGGCTTGTGCATTTCTGGAAGCAGGGGTATGTTCTTGTGTGGATTGATGTTAGGGGTGCATTGGTGTATACACTTGTAAATAAGCCATACATTTAGATTCATCCCTTTTAGAGTATCTAAATTATATGTTAATATAAAATGCAACTTTTGAGTTTTCTAGCAACATTGAATCTCTATATAGCTATTATTTTCTATCTTATCTTGCACTCTGTATTTTATTCCTATATCTTACATCCTGCACTGTCAATGAGAGGTCACTGGAAGTGATTCTAGTATCATACAATGATACTGTATGCAGATTGAGGTTTACAATTTAAAATAAAGTATAATTACTGACCTTCAGGCATCCCCTATGTGTCTAGATTCTAGAACATTTTACAACAACTAGAAACTGAGAAAATGACAGTATTTTGAATACCTCTGCTAAACATGATTAAGTTAAACCTAGGTTAGAATACATTACAGAAGACAGTTAACTTTTTCAGCACAGCTATATTTACAGAAACTGAGCAGTGATGTCGTGTGACCTTCTTATTTGAAGTTATAATCACAAACCTTGTTTTATTTATTGATGTATATTTTCTAGAAATGCAACTCATTATAGCACATGAATATGTAAAAGTTTGTTTGATAGAGTCCTAATAATTAGGCAAAAACCAAGCCATTTACAATAATCTTGGGAAACTTTACCAAAACAGTACAAAATGGAAATATTGTAGAATACTTCTTTATTCAAACATGTAAAGAAAACTGAGCAGAGATGCTTATGTTAAAAAAAATCTGTTTTCTGAAAGATCAAATTGTGGTTTTTTTCCCATTTTTATCACAAAGGAAATTTGTGCTCAGCCTTGAATCAATTATTTCCCCAAACCATGTGTAAGGAAAAAAAATCTGTTGTTTCTAAGCACTTGCAGCTGTGTGAGCAAGCTTCCTTGCTAAACAGTGCCAGGGCGAGGGCCACTTGAAGAGCAGGAACAGTGGAACTGGTCCAGCCACTCCATCCTTACTAAGATTTGGAGAATGTAGTAAGTTGTTCACCTCCAGTCATTGACCTTTAAAATGATGCTCAGCCATCTTTGAAATGGCCTTACCTCATCAAGAAATCCCATAATGCCAAAATTGCCCATAAGATATCACATCATCTCCTTTGTCATGTAGGATTACCAGTCATGATGTAGTTTTGGTCAATCTTCAGGATCTTTGCTTATTCAAGGAAATCATCCTTGGACAGATTTATGAAATCACATAAGCAATTTCCCCAGTTTTGAACTGGAGGAATAATCATTTTCAATACTTGAAAAAAAAGAAATATTTATTGACTATCTAGCAGCTTAGATCTAAGGTTTTAAAAGCAAGCTATTGGGCTGACACCAGCATTGTTTGTTGTTATATACTTCCAATAATCATAAAATACAACTTTTGGTATTTGTGTAGGGTTTCCACTGCTGTAAAGAGACCCCATGACCAAGGCAACTCTTATAAAGGACAACATTTAATTGGGGCTGTCTTACAGGTTCAGAGGTTCAGTCCATTATCATCATGGAAGCAGGGAAGCGTCCAGGCTGGCATGGCCCTGGAGGAGACGACTGCATATTGTTCCGAAGGCCAGCAGAAGAAGACTGACTTCCAGTCTGCTAGAAGGACAGTCCCTAAGCCCACCCTTACAGTGACACACTTCCTCTAACAAGGCCACACCTACTCCAAGACCACACCTCCTAATAGTGCCACTCCCTGGGCCACATGTTCAAACCACCACCACAATTAACCACCACAATTGTAAATTAGCACTGAAATTGTATTTATTTTGACAAAGTTTTAAGAATTAGGATTTGAACATCAAAAGCAAACAAAATTTAACATGTTAGATTAATTAATGAAAATATTATTCTTATTTGAAGTTCTGTAAATTTATTTGATACCAGCAATTGTCATCCACATTGACTTGCAGTAAATTTTTTAAATTCTTTTATCATATTAGTGATATTTTTCTTTATGAATAATATTTTTTAAGTTAAAATATATTCATATAATTTTCCCTTCCCTTTCCTCTTCTAATCCTTCTTCTGAATCATGCTCCCTTGTTTCTTTTCCAAATTGTTGTTTCTTTTTCATTAACTGTTATGGTTTTATACACACACACAAACACACACACACACACACATACACACACACTACAGGAGCGTGTACACAAGTGTGTACAAGTGTCTTAATATGTAAATACAACCTGCTCAGCCCATTAAATGCTACTTCTATGTGTATGACTTCAGGACTGACCACTTAGTATTGTATGTTTTTTTTATTTTTTACTTTAATTTGTGTAGCAGACTGGACGACTATGTGCATTCCTATTTTTCTTTTCTTTTCTCTTCTTTCTTTTTTCTTTTTTTTCTTTCTCTCTCTCTCTTTCTTTTTTTGATGCAAAAGCATGAGGTTTATTTTCCCGCACTTCAGGGTCAACCCTCAATCAGTCTTTCCAAGTGAGTGACGAGAAGACAACAGCATTCCTATTTTTCCTATCAACTGTTTTTTTTTTTTAATGGTGAATTCACCTTCTTTCATTTTCAAGTTATTAGAGAGATTAACTCTTTGTCACCATGGGTAGCTGTATGTCCTGAAGGACTCAGGCCGTGAAAGTGGAGCATACCAAAGCTTCCAATGAACAATGCTTTTATTATTGAAAGATCTTAAGATGTTAGACAGCTGCAGTTGGTTGTTTTGTTTGTTTGTTTGTTTGACTGACTTTTGGATGAGTGAACAAGCTTCATCTATGCATGAAAGTAGATACAAGAAAACATACCCAAAAGATGTTCCACCATATGACAAGGACATTTGCTCAACTATGCTCATAGTAGCTTTATTCATAATACCTAGAAACTGAAAATAACTTAGATATCTCTCAACCAAGGACTGGATAAAGAAAATGTGGTACATTTCCACAATAGAATATTGCTTACCTATTAAAAATAATGACATCATGAAGTTTGCAGACAAAGGAATGGAACTAGAAAAGATCATCTTAAGTGAGGCAATCCAGATCCAGAAAGACAAACACGTGTGCTCACTTATACGTGGATATTAGCCACAAAGTAAAGTATAACTAGGCTATCATCTACATACCCAAGAAGCAAAGTAACAAGGAGGGTGCAAGGAAGGATGCTCGAATCTCACTAACAAGGAAATATAAAATAGAAAGGAGGGAAGTGTGAATGGAGAGAAGGAACTAGGTTGAACCGGGGTGGGCAGGGGAACAGGAGAAATCAAGAGTGATGAGGACAGAGGGAGAGAGATCTGGGAGAGAGAACTGGAATCAGCTCAGCTGGGGAGAGGTTGTACATCAGAGGGAGAGAGAACCACGAGAATTGGAATTGGTGTGAGCGAGCTCATCTCTGGAATAAGCTAGAAACCTAGAACAATAGATATTCCCAAGTCTTTGAGGATAACCCAGGCTAAGAATCCTAGCAATAGTGACTATGGAACCTGAAACAACCACAGAGGTGCAGCTTGGTCTTCATACTGGACCCTGACCAGTAGGAGCAGAGGCTGTCTCTGACTTCATTGCCTACCTTTGGATCCCTTTTCTCTAATTGGGCCACCTTGTCTAGCCTCAGTAGAAGAAGATGCACTTAGTCTTACTGCAACTTGATATGGCAAGGTGGGTTGATATCCCTGGGAGGCCTCCCCTTCTCTGAGGATAAAGGGAGGGGAGATGGAGAAGGGAGGAACTTGGAGGAGAGCAATTAGGGGAAGCTTCGATTGGTATGTGAAATTAATTAATTAACTAATTAATTAATGAAGAAAAAAAGAAAAACCAAGAAAACTTCCTGTAATTCAACTTTGCTACAGGATATTTTTTTTAACTTCAAAGGTGTCATTTCTTCTTTTTTTCCATAGTTGCATATTTTAATTTTATAGCCAACTCTTTTACCTCCTCTGAGAATGGTCACATTTCTAATGAAGTCCTTTACTAATTTTTCCGTACGAACATTTTTGTTGGAAAGTAATTGATGGATAAGAATAATTTCATCTTATGGTTGGCATTCTTTGATATATTTTAAATTCACAATACAATCTTCCTATGTGGATGGGAATCTCTATTCTCTTGAAAGAGACTCATAAAAAATACTGATTTGAGTCTGTGGATATAGAAAGTACTGTTGGTCCCTGTGTGCTTGGAGAGTTTTCCTTTTAGGTAGCTATTTTCCCATTGTGGGCATTGTTTGCTTTCTCATTAATTGTTGTCTTTTTGTTGCTATTGCTGTTCGTTCTGGGTTTGTGAACACTAGGACAGCACTCAAGTGCTAAGAGATATCCTCCATCATTTGTCTATATAGATTGGCTCTTACCACTTGGTACAAGCTAGCCAGGGGCTTGCTGTATATTCCCGTCTAGCTTTGAATTTATGATCCTCTCACTTTTGGTTCCTGAATCTTGGGGTTACAGGCATGAGCCACTGTGTTAATTCTAAGAACTTCTTTCCACTGATCTATGGAATGATTTTCTTTTGATGAGAACATTGTAGCAAGAAACTGAAATTGGGAATACTGGGAAAATGTCCCTTGCTCCTTAGGTAAAGCACTGTGGTCAGTAGCTGCTAATAGAGGAAGCACTAGTTGACTGTCCCAATATCCATCCTTCCTGATCATGGAGTTACTCCCTTGTTATAATATATTCTTTTCTAGTGATATTATTTCTTCCCTTAACATGAATTGATTTCATAATTTCTGTTTCAAGGCTGTCGACAGTAGCATTTCTGTGATTCCATAGGTTTATTCTTATATCCATATTTCTTACATGTTGTGCTTTAGAGAATTAAGATAAATCTTGATGCTTACTTGTCTTAGAATAGAAAATCATTCCTGATGTTCAATTTCCTATTACCATAAAAGATTATATTGTTGTATCTCTTTCTGTAGAAAAATGTCAGTTTAAATTCTATTGATTTATTTCATCTATGCATTAATTTTAGAAATAGAATTTTCCAAGTTCTCAGGGTTTGAATACTATGACTTAGAAGTAATGATTTAATACGTATGCAGAACTGTTCCCCAGGGGTTGCTCTCTGGTCTACAGGGAAACTAGATAGTCATTCTCAGGTAGTTATCTAAAATCTTCTTTGCTGAAGATTTTCCAGAATTTCAAATTTTGCTCTAAAGAAAAACATAATTAGCTGGAGTGGTCAGACCTACATCCATGACCTCTTCAGATGGCATGGAGGTATGGTGGAAAGAATGGTCAGTCAGGGAGGTAATGAGATGTGAATGTTATTACTTTCTACTCTTCACTTGTGAACTGTCCCCTATGTCAACTCTCTAGGCCTCAAGTAAAGGGTATAGTTACATCCTCTTATAAAAGTATTGAACATTGCTATTCTGAGGAAGCAGAATGCAAAATATTTTGTTAAAATGTGACCATCTCAAGACTTGTCAATCTTAATTTCCTTCACCAATTACGCTTTCTATCTCTAAGGATAAATAGAAGGTAAATATTGCCCTTCTGAAACTGGAGCAAGATTCCATTTATAGTCAGATGATTAACTTCCCGAATGACTAATGAATGTAAAGTAGAAGACCTAATGCTGTTGGCTGTGTTACATTTCAGTTTATGAGGAGAGAGAAGCAGTGTCAACTGACATTATATATCTACTGACTTCCAGGAATACCACTGCATAATAAAGACCAAAAGATAAATGAGAGCAATGCACAGCTATGCATTCAAAATTATTTTCTTTTTCCTAATGGGAACATTGTGTTCATGAGATAACCACTGTTTTAACAAGACTGTATAGCTAGGAATAGCATTCTGTCTAATTTGTGTTAATTTAGTCATTGAGGAGAAGGTTAATTGAAGGTAAAGTTGCAATTATATTATATCCCTGTGTGAGATTTATTTTACAAAAGTAACTATAGTATCATAATAAACTGGCCCCCAAACAATGATATGGGAACTAGAGGGCATAGTATAGTTAAGTAGAATACAATTGAGATGATTCTTGTATATTTACAGAAAGTAATTTTCTAAACAATTTTATGTAACAGAAACACATCTGAAGATATTTTAAAAGGAAAACACATTGAAATTCATTTGCTGTGGTCGATAATGTAATTTATGTTGAGTCAAAAGATACAAGTTATACCTCCATGCAGAATTGTAGTTAATAGTGATTTGAGAATGTTCTTGGACACACCTGACCATAGTCACAAGGTGATACAGAATGTTTGATCTGGAACTCATCAATAAAAATTAGTAAATGTATGGGGGCTAAGAGTTTGGAAATATCTATGTGCTGCTCTGTTTTCTATAAGCCAGCATTTTAGACTAAGTTACCTGGGGAGAGTTTCCAATATTAACTACTATTCCCATAAAGGTAACTTTAGAGAAAATGAACAAATATGTGTATTTTCAAAAACTACTTCACTGGATAGCAGAGGAGGTGAGTGACTTCTGAGTCAATTGTGGTTTTGGTCTGCAGCTTTAAGTTATTCAACAGATGACTAGGCATCTAATAGCCTTGGTCTCAGGTTTATTAAGTTTAGCCTTATGGGAAAGACTGTTTCAGACTAATAAAAAAAGGCACTGAAAGCAAAACATAAAGAAGAAAAAAGATTCAGATTGATACCATGATGAACATTATTGTCTAATATGCATTAGCAGATTTCTACTTATCCACATTCTCATTGCTGATGCTTCAAGGTCACTTGGCAGTTGGTTTTAGATAGACAAATAGATAGCTAGGTAAATAGAGATTTGAGAAAAAGCAAGAATAAGATTCAAAGAAAAGTGACAGTTCGTATGACAGAAGACCCTTATCTGGGGAATGTAATAATCAACTTGTAAAAGACATGGAGACTTGAGCTACTGATAAAACTGAGTATCCTCTAGTTGCTGATACACAGACAAAAAAATTTTCTAGTAGGGTTGTGTCTCACTTTCAAAATTCAGAAGTACTTGTTTCAAATAAAAATAAATTTAATACTACAGGTTTAATCCACTGAATTCATCTTTCTTCCAATTTTTATTCATATGCTTATATTTTTTACTAATTTCAATCATTATTCAAGTTTCTATTCTTTCTTCAGTTATGACTTCAAGAAATATTTTTTCATAGTATCTAAATTTTATGTATTTTAGAGTTATGCTTTTTCATGATTACATGAGAATTAATGGGTGAAACTGGAACTGTTTTCTTCTTCCTCTTGGTCCAGGTTCTCAAGTTATTCATTAAGGAAGAGTTAGAGAAAGTGTATCAGTGTTGCTCTATTTTGTTTGAGTTGATTTATGCCATATTTCTATAAGGAGGAAAATGTATATGTTTGTGAAGAAGCTTACCATTCAAGCTTGTGACAATATTTCTATCTAATTTGTTGAAAGTTTATACCTATTTTTGTGCTATATTATGATAAATATAAAATTTAGTTCACTTTACAAAAAACTCCTTTAGCTACCTGTATTAAAAATCATTTCATTCTAAGATCTTTGATGGGATACAAAGACCATTCCCATATAAAGTATAGTTTTAACAATCTTATTATCACTTAAAATGATAAAAATTGGGTCTAGGAAGATGGCTCAGTGGTTAAAAGCAATTATTCTTGCAGAAAACTCAAGATCAGTTCCTAACACCAAAATGCTAGCTCACAGTCATCTGTAACTCCAGCTTCAGGTAACATAAGATGCCTTTTTCAGACATTCATGGGTACCAGGCATATATGTACATATATGAAGGCAAATCATTCACATACATGAGATCAAAAAAGTCTAACTTTTTTAAATATAAAATTTGTAAAGGCAAATAATGATATATAATAAAATATTTACTTTTATAAGAACAGTTTTATAATTATTACCAAATGTAAAAATATATAATAAATAAATATCAAGTATTATGAATTAAAATATCATGGAAATTTAAATATGACATGTAACATTTATAACTACAAGGAATGACATATATCATTTATAACTACAAGGAAATAGGTTATCATTTTTTCACCTTGGAATGGAATTTGAGAAGTGAATAGAATTTACTAACATCAATAGGAAGTATCAAATTCATTAGCTTCAATTTATATGTTATAAGATATCCAGAAATCTTTTATTCTTATTTTTCTGGACTTGCAGGTAGACCTCAGATCAAAATTCTACTAAGCAGATACTAAGATGTTTTCTAAGAGGCTTCAAAGGGAGCCACCTATCTCCCCACTACAGATCCTTTCTCTTTGAGGCCTCAAAAAGTTCAAAGAAGGAACTGCAAGGGTAAAGTGTGTGTGTGTGTGTGTGTGTGTGTGTGTGTGTGTGTGTGTGCGTACATATGTGTGTGATGGCTGGAAGAAGAGAAGGAGGTAAAAGTGTGATGCCAAAATATGTGAATAGTGTCTAAGAGAATAAAGGTCTTAAGGGCATCTTCAAGAACACACAGTATTTCATCTCACTAGTGGCTACGTGGACTGACAATTTTAAGACATATTTATCCATCTGTAATCTTCATAAGAACTTGGAAGAGAGGGCAGAAACCAGAAATGAAGCGAGTAGCAGCTTCTATGGGACAGGATTCTGGAGAGATGTGAGCAAGCATTGACTCCCTCAGATAGGAAGTCAAAGACAGAGCAAAGTAAGGGTAACACCAAAGTCCAACTTGGCGGACTAATGAGTTTTTATTACGGTTACTGTCTTAGTCAGGGTTTCTATTCCTGCACAAACATCATGCCCAAGAAGCAAGCTGGGGAGGAAAGGTTTTATTGAGCTTACACTTCCACATTGCTGTTGATCACCAAAGGAAGTCAGGCCTGGAACTCAAGCAGGTCAGGAAGCAGGAGCTGATGCAGAGGCCATGGAGAGATGTTCCTTACTGGCTTGCTTCTCCTGGCTTGCTCAGCCTGCTCTCTTATAGAACCCAAGACTTCCAGCCCAGGGATGGCACCACCCACAAGGGGCCCTACGCCCTTGATCACTAATTGAGGAAATTTCCCCACAGCTGGATCTCATGGAGGCACTTCCTCAACTGAAGCTCCCCTCTCTGGTGATAACTCTAGCCTGTGTCAAGTTGACACACAAAACCAGCCAGTACAGTTACTAAAAAGAATGTGCATGAGTGGTTGGCTACAGGAGCAAGGATGACTCAAAAGCAGCTGTTACACTGAAAGTGCACTGTGGTATGGATAATGACTCACAAATCACAGAAACAGAATTCACTGCTTAACTTGCAGGCAGGCCTGACAGCATGTAGCTTAGTCAGTTTGACTCTCTTTTTCTGGTAGCTCAGTTTCCTCTGTCTTTTCAGCAGTTCTTACTGTTTATATAATGTTGGAGAATAATGTGCCTTGAGGATCTGGTCAGTTTTACGGACTTACTGAGACTTCTGAGTGATTTGCTTCCTGTGTCTGAAGGTGCTTCCCTTCTGAACTTCTAGGCTTAACAAGTCTCCTACCAATGTCATCCCTGTTGGGTCCTAGGAACCTCTTGCTTCCCTGGAATCTTGGACTTTCTAGTGGCTAACCCCAGTTCTCCATCTTCCACTATTACACTACTCCATTCAATTTCCTGACCCTCTGTACTTCTCCCCCATCTCCACCCTACACCCCTCTCCCACCCGCTCTCTTCTCTTTTCTCCCCCCTGGGCTCCTCCCTCCCTCTACCTCCCATGATTATTTTGTTTCTGCTTCTAAATAGGACTGAAGGATCCAT
>JADRCC010565400.1:0-10027 GCA_019843855.1 Hylomyscus alleni
AGACAAGGAATGTTTTTAATGATGTCATTCTTTAGGGATTGAAATAGATGCCCATTAAGAAACTTTCTGGCAAAGAAAATTAATTTAAGAAGATATTCTTAACAAAGTAGTTTTGGCCATTTTTAAATATTTTCCCAGTTTCCAGGACCACAGTTGAATAATTCAGGGTATACTATTTTTGTATATAAAGCACGTGATGAAGTTTGTTCTTACCAACATGTCTACTTTAAAAATTGGGAGTATAGACAGACAGAGATGTCGGAATAAACATGGAATGCTGTCTTAAGCGTTGAAGTAATCCATGCAAATTTTTGTGATCGTGCCACCTGTACTGGATTAGAAATATCCATGGATTTGGGTAGAGAGTAGTGCTCCAGTGCATTCTGTAGTGTTAAATAAAAACAGTCTATATCGGATTGTATTGTGTTAAATCAGAATTTCTGGATCATGATCTTGAACATGGCTCTTCACTGACAAGTATTCTGGTGGCCTGGAACTCCATGTTGGAATTTTAAGTTTTAATTAAACCAAGTATTTCAAATTATTTTACATCTAAAAATATCAGTTGTGTAATCATGGTAAAACATGAACCTTTGCTATAAACTATTTTAAAGGCTATTTGATTACAGCACTTATTTACTTAAACTCTTTGCTAGAATTTTTTTTAGAATTCAGCATCGGAGGAGGAATGTGACATAATAATGATCGAAAGCCGAAAGTTTAAAAGTTGTGATGCCCTCACATGGTTGGAGGGTTATTCTAGCTTCTAAGGACTGAATGTTGTCCACAAGAGTGTCTCATCAGGTCATAAATTGGTAAGACTTAATGGATTAGATTTTATGTATTATACCTGATGTTATTGTATTGAGATGACTATATGAACAAAATGAGCACATTGTGTAATTAATAGTATAAAATATAGAATTTCAACTACTTGGATTATGTAATCATTTCAAAGTTTCACAAAGCACAAGCCCCTGTCTCTGTAGTATTTAATAAACAAAGCAGTTTAAAAAAAGAAAGTGAAATCCTGTATGATAGTGGCATTCAATATTTCTGTTGCATCTGTAATAGATGCTTACAGTGTAGTGAAAGCCCAAAATACTTTGCAGCTGTTTTTCCAGGAAATATTGGAGAAATATTTTTTTAAAGAAATATATCCATTTTCTTCATAAAATATTGTATAAATTAATTTTATTTCTTTGGAGGATTTTACTTTCTTCATAAAGGCCATCTTTGTTTCTAAACTCAGCCTGTTTTTTCCATTTTTAACGATGAGAATACTTATGCCAGTGTCGTGTAAAAACAGTATATTAGATGTCAGTATACTTTTTTTATATCCTGAAATTTAATTGCTCTCAGAATTCTCTGCCTAGAAAATAGCTTGTTTTATATACCTTCCTTGGCTTGTTTTCTAAAGCTGTATTTAAATGAAGTGGACTCTTAGTAGGATTTAGGTCAGGATAAATAAGATCTTACGATCTTTATTTTTTTAATCTGAAATTGATATTTTGAAAATGAAGAAAAAAGTATGGGCTAAGTTGTATGTCCATAATTATATAGCTGTAGAACTAATGTTATTAAGCTATAGTATACAAACACTACAAAGCAATCAAGAACTATTTGGAGTTACTTTGTAAGAAAGCTAAAAGCGTGGGTTGATACTAAGCAAGCCACTGTAGCTGTTTCACCTTTATACTCAAGCAGATATAGGTCTTTGTCCACTATCCCCTTAGTCAAATTCATGCCCACACGGTCTTCTCAATAAAATCTGCAGTTGTTTCTACTCTTAAATTCCTTCAAGTAGTAATTGTGAATATGGAAAGAAATAAAACAAACCAGTAAATTCTTTATTTTCTATATACTTCTTGTTTCTTCATTTTTCTATAACAAATCTGCATAACTCAACCAAGAGAATGTCTAATTTGTCTAATATATGTTTAATAATTAAAGGCTTCAGAAAATTCTAAGTTTTAGGAATTTAAGGTAGAATTGTGCACAGTCTTATGTAAAAAGTTAAGAGCATTGATCAGATCTTCAAGAATAGTTAATACTGTATATTTGGCTCTGCTTGGTGGCATGTGCTTTTAATCCTAGCACTCTGGAGTAAGAGGTAGTGGAGTTCATCCTGGTCTATATAGCAAATTCCAGGACAGCTGGGACTACATAGTGAGACCTTCTCTGAAAAATAACAAGCAAACAAAGTGAGTAGGTTTTGTTTTAAAAGGCAAGCTTTGTTAGTCACCCAAGTGTATGATTTACAAGAGGAATTTTTAACAAGTGCTTTGATCCTACTGATTTTCACTAATTGACCTTAACAGAGAATGATAGAACAAATCAGAGCCAAGCCACTCTAGTTTTAAATTTTCATACTGGTGAGTGTGGTGGCCCATGCCTTTAATCCCAGCACTTAGGAGGCAGAGTCAGGTAGATCTCTGAGTTCAAGACCAGCCTGCTTCAAGGATCAAGCTCCAGGAAAGCCAGAATGACACAAAGAAATCCTATCTTTTTGTTTGGTTGTAAGAGTGAGACTGGGGGGAGGGGGGGGCTGGCAATTTTTTTTAAGAAGTATTACTATTATTTTTTTCTGTGTCTGAATACACTGTAGAGTTCTTCAGACACACTGTCTTCAGGGTGTCAGATCGCATTGCAGATGGTTGTGAGCCACCACATGGTTGCTGGTAATTGAACTCAGGACCTCAGCCAGTGCTCTTAACCACTGAGTCATCTCTCCAGCCCCCAGGAATTCTTTATACTGTCAATACTTGTTTAAGTTTTGATTTGGCTTCTCTACAGACTAGTTGTGTTAGACATATCTCACTTAGTTTTTCTAAATCATAATTATATAAACATCATCTATCAGTAGCCCTGATGGTTCCTTCCCCCTGCCCCCGGAGTTGGGTTTGTGGCAGAGTACCTGGAACTTGTGTAGACAGGGTAGCTTTGAATTCAAAAAAGTTCCTTCTTTATGCCTCCAGAATGCTATTGTTAAAAGTATGTACCACCATTCCTATCACATTTCCTTGTTTGCAGAGAAGGAAAGCGTGGAGAGTTTAAACAATTGTTATATAGCCATTAAACGGTGGCACTGAGAGTCATATTTATACATTGGAATATATATATGCTCTAGTATGCTAACATGGAGAGTAACCCTAGATAACATGGTAGATAAGTTTATATTATACAAAAACACAGACTATATAATTTTCACATTGAACTTGAGTTTAATGTGTCATTCTCTATTAGAAAATCATCCTTTAATCTATAAAGTATTTCCAAAATATATGTCATGAATTGTATAGTGTCCAGAATTAATTTTTGCATTAGGAAACATTAAGTTTAATTATAAGCAAATAAATGTGTATTGTAATACTTCTTTCAAAAAAGTCTTTAGCCCACCAAATAAAGAGGTTAAAGGTGTTTGACCCCAAATTCAATGACCTGAGTTCAATCCCCATGATTCATGTATGGATAGAAAGAAGAGCAACTCCTACACGCTGTCTTCTACCTTCATGTGCACGGACACACACACAGTAAATTAAATAAATAATGTGAAACATTAACGTCTTAGTACCTATTAGAATAGTATTAAATGAAATTATTTTGAAATTTACCCTCTAATAATCAAGGTTTATAAATAGCAAACAATAAAGAGGCTGTTTTAACAGCTCTAATTGCATATATTTTCTAGAATAGTGGGAAATATTTGTAAAACTACTAAATTCATTGTAAGAATTTCTTACTTTGTGAATTTTTACTTTGTTGTAAATAATTCCATAGAGAAATCACTTTTGTAGTTTTGAAACATTTATTAAGCAAAGTTTCTTTTAGGTACATGAGCCTTTAATCATTGTATGTGCATTGCATATATCTTTTTGGTTTTACATCTCATTGAGCTCCAAGCCTCACAACATTTTGTTTAAATTTTAAATATAGAGAACTATTAAACATTTTAAAGTTCTTTGTGCTGAATATGACTTAAAACTAGGCATTGTGGCGCACACTTCTACTTCTAACACTTAGAAAGCTGAGGCAGGAGAATTGAAAGAGTTTGAAGATAGTCAAATTTGATGAGATCCTGTCTCAAAACAGTAGAGCTGTTGATATAGTTTCATGATATATTGATTACCTTAAATGTACAAAGCTTTGGGTTCAGTCTACATCACCACATAATGAATGGGAAGAGAGAGGGAAAGTAAAGTTTAATCCAAAATGATACTTGTTTTAAACTCAACAAGTTTGCAGTTAAATTGACATTGTTTGCAGAAAACGAAACTATTTAATGCCACAATTAAACATATACAAACAACTTGATATCTAATCAGAATATGAAAATCTTACTATTTTTGAGAATACATTTATGCCTCATCTTCTTTAGTGTAATACTTTTATGTTTTCAAAAATAATGGCAAGTTTAATAGACAAAAAGAAGTAGTAGTAGTTACCTAATCTAACTTTCTACCACAATTACTGTCCCAGTCCTTATATATTCCCCTTTAGACTTTTTAGTTACATGCATAAATACACATACACACATATGCCTGCACATACATACATGCACACACACATATAAACACACAATGAGTGTGTGTGCTAATAGTGGTAATTGTGTAACTTTCCAGTATAATATAAAGTGATAGTAAATTTCATTTTACTACTGTGACAAAATACTTAAGAAAATAATTTAAAGGAAGGGTTTATTTTGACTCACAGCCTCTTAGACCTCAATCCAAATTTTGGTTTTGAATGTAGAGAAAGTAGCTTATCCCGTGTCATCAAGGAAGCAGGAAGAAAAGTATGAACATACCCATCAAAAGCATATCCCTATGATCTACTTCTTCCAGTTAGGGTTCTACCTCCTAAGAGCCCATTAGCACCCTTGTGATTTAGTCACCTCTCAACAGGGGCCAAGCCTTTGGGAGACATTTCATATCCAAACTACATTACTCTGCCTCAGCCTCCAAAAACTTATGGCTGTCTTTAATGCAAAATTCATTCAGTAAACATCTTGAGTTCCAACATTGTTCCACAGGGAAAGTCTCTCTAAGAACTCCAGACAAATTTATACCTATTAGCCTGCATTAAAAACAATAAAAAGTCATACACTTCTAATTTGTCCACAGTATAAACTTTGCCATTCCAATGGTGAAGGAGACATAGACATGAAGAATTGAATCAAAACAAAACCAAGCTCCAGGAGAATAGACATTAAATCCTCTAGCTCCTTGTGTGGCATCTGGTACATACAGTGGTGTGATGTGCACTCTTACACACTTAGCCAGCCCTATCCCTCTGGCCTTGCTGGTTGCAGCACACATGACCTCTCTACTGGGCTGGCTCTGTTCATTGCCTATGGCTTTCCTTGGCAAATATCCCATGTTTTTGTCATCTCTGACTTTCTGGAATCTTCATGTCGGCTTAAGGATAACTTTTACAACTTCACATAATTGACCTTTCCAGGCTTCCCAAAGGGATTCTAATCTTGCCACACATTGCCTGGCTTTCAAGACTTCCTTTGGATCTCAGTGGAGGTTTCTGTGGCTTCTCAATGTTTAAGTTCTGCATGGCTGGAAAGCCAGCATCACTTAGATGATACCAAAAAGATGATTACTACCAATAACACATATGAAAGAATGTTAGCTGCACTTCAATACTGAAGAAGGTACATGGTCTAGTTAGCTGTTCTTATAGCTGTCCTAATTATAAATGTAGGCTTCATTTTGTGATCATATAAGTTGGTAAAGAGGTATTGCTTAAAAGAAATCACAATTTTAATTTTAGAAATCACAAAGATGTCTTCTCTTTGTAGTTGTTGATTGTACAAGGACTTCTTAGGATTATTTGTGCTCAGATCTACTAATGTAAAAAGAGTAAAGTGTCTTGGAATTTCTTCGTGCTCCAAAATCTCATTTACTAAGACCTCCCACTAGTTATAAGGCATTTTAAAAGCATTATGAATCAATCTTCAAATCCTTGTCCTGCTCTGCTCACCTTCAGAATAACTTGGGATTTTTTTACTTCCTTCTAGACTCATTTCTGATCAAATTGTCAAAGGGATTGGTCAGTTGAGAAGAATTCATAGATAGGTATTTCTGAAATAGGATTGTAAAATTGATATTCTCACTAGATTTGACCTTTGAATCTATAATTGTAATGTGAAAAGTCTTCATTATCTGAAAGATTAGGAGTTAAGAAAGTCCACCATATCTTTTATTCCTTTATCACTACGCTCAGGATAGAACTGCTGTTTCACTGGCGTATACTTCGTGCAATACTGTAACATATAGAAATTGATGCAGTCTTTTCTCAGTAAATAAAACCAAATCTAAAGAACACTTTAGAAGAACGCATTAAATGCTAGGTTCACAACAAAAAAAAAAAAAAAAGGAAGAGCTGTACTTACTGACTTAACTTTAGTAGGGAGAGCTGCTCATTTTTAACTATTCCTATGAGTCTCTTCTAGTCATTTCTAATCATTTAAATACCTGATTAGTTTCTTACATCTTTGTTCTGGCAAGTTCAACATAGCACCAATTCAAACTGATCTTTACAAGTGTAACTGGATAATATATTAAATATTACAAGCTCTGCTTCATCATTTTCTTTGGAAATATGTTAAATATTAGTCATATTCAGAGTATAGAAGAAGACCCCGAGATGGATAGTTCCTGCTGTCAAGGTTTACACTAAGGCAACATTTGAATCTGAAGACTTGACAAGACAGAGGCAGCTAATGAAGACCTGAAAGGAAAGGTCCCATCACCCATGACTTGTCTCTTTTATCTAAAGTAATATAACAAATATATCAGACCATGATAGAAATTTAGAATTCATCGTAAAGACTTTATACAAAACTGGGGCTCATAGGATGATTCAATTCCTAGAAAGAATCAACTCCAAATCTCACAGGTTGTCATCTGACTTCCGTATAGACATACTCCACACAATACATTACTTAATTAAATGTAATTTTTAAAAACGTTTTTAAAGGGGGCTGGAGAAATGGCTCGGCGGTTAAGGGCACTCACTGACTGCTTTTCCAGTGTCCTGAGTTCAGTTCCCAGTAACCACATGGTGGCTCTCAACCATCTAAAATAGGATCTTATGCCCTCTTTGGTGTGTCTGAAGACAGCTACAGTGTAGTCATATACATAAAATAAATCTTTAAAAAGTTTTTAAAGGTTTTACATAAGCTGATGTAAACAGCTATTATGACATTCTATCTAAATTTTCAGTTACCTACAATATTATACCTCACTATCAATTCAGAAATATGATTCAGCTTTAAACTAGAAAGTTGTTAATGGAAAAACAAAATTTGAAACTTTCGTATAATTTCCTAGTGTCTTTATTCTGCACCGGACTCTTAACTCTGAAAGTCTAAAGCAGTAAAAGATCTGGGATGCATCACTGTATCCCAGTGTTTCTGGGTTGTTTTGTTATTGTCATTTTGTAATATTTATTTTTTTAAAGTTATTTATTATTATAATTGAGTACACTGTAGCTATCTTCAGGTGCACCAGAAGAGGGCATCAGATTTCATTACGGGTGATTGTGAGCCACCATGTGGGTGGGATTTGAACTCACGACCTTCAGAAGATCAGTCAGTGCTCTTACCCACTGAGCCTGTAATATTTATTGTTAAGAGTTTCACACTTTTCTGCAAATTTAATGTTAAATTGTTACATTCCAGTAACCATTGATTTTTTCCCCAGTAACTATATTTTATTTTATACTGTTAACTCTGACAATAAGAGAAAATTAGATAGATTTATTGCTGTGTAGTCTACATAAATGCTGTTTCTTAAGCCTTAACACAAATTTCAATCTCAAGTTAATTTTATTGTATGTACTTTGGGATCGTAAGAAGTCTTAAAATTTGACTAATAGAATACAAAATAAAGTTATTATCAAACCTAGCAGGCTATAATTAGAATTGTTTAAAATTCTTTGGAATAACAGTAAACATATTTTTAATAACTAAGCATAATTAATTTCTTACTATGTCATGGCCTCAGAACCTTAATTCTTTTTTTTTTAAAAGATTTATTTATTGATTATATGTAAGTACACTGTAGCTGTCTTCAGACACTCCAGAAGAAGGCATCAGATCTCATTACAGATGGTTGTGAGCCACGATGTGGTTACTGGGATTTGAACTCAGGACCTTTGGAAGAGCAGTCAGTGCTCTTACCTGCTGAGCCATCTCTCCGACCCATGACCTTAATTCTTAATTGGTAGTTTTTAAAGATAATTTTAAAAAGCTGACCTTACAGGGTCAGAAGACAAGGTAACTGTTTCAAACAGTAGAATGAACTAATTGAATCTTGTATTTTCATAAGACCTTTGACAGGCTTCCATTAACATACTACAACTGTGATCCCTACTTTACAGATGAGGCTGGTCATAGTATGTTATTCTAGTAAATGGATAGAATTTAGATGTAAAAACAACTAGAGACTGAAACAGGAAAATTCCATGTTTGAAGCTAACCTAGATTATGTAGCAAGGTCCTATCTTGAACAATAACAAAACCCTTTTCTCTTTCAAAATCCTGTGCTCTTAAACATGTAATATTCTTTGAGAATTCAACTTTTGACTCAGACAACAGATGACAGATAAGATGTTTTACTTCCCATAATGTCTACTTCACCATGAAACAGAGCAGAGGGGACTTGAGTAGTAGTGGAATGATGGCCTAAACAGGATTGTGCTTAATCTGTGCTATCCTTTATTTGTTAAAAGGTGTAAAACTGTAAAACATTGATTGGTTTATTAAAAGCCAAATTGATTTACTAAAACCCAAAAAAACACAACATATTGATACATACCAGAAATCCCAGCACTCCAGATGAAGAAGAGGCAGGATTGCAAGTTTTAGACCAGCCTGTGCAG
The DNA here is from genome assembly GCA_019843855.1 of Hylomyscus alleni. Lineage (NCBI taxonomy): Eukaryota > Metazoa > Chordata > Mammalia > Rodentia > Muridae > Hylomyscus > Hylomyscus alleni. The sequence goes on from JADRCC010565400.1 coordinate 8,896, forward strand.
ATATTTTCCCAATAAAGAATACTTTTCATTTCCTTAGGGAATAATGACTTTTTGGTGTTATTATTTTAATTCAAACAAGCAATTACCTATTCAGAAACCTCAAGATATTCTCTTACGCTTCTGGGTTTAATCCAGTTTTGAAACAATCCCTTGACAACCTTCATTTTTATTTATTACTACCCTGGACTTTGTATGGGTTATGAATGAAGGAACATAAAGTAGCAAAGAAAAAATTAGTAACCTTTGAATGTGATTTAGCTGTGGGATCTTAGTGGCTAATCTTAAAACCTATTTTTTTCATTTGTATTGTCCATAGAGTTTTTCTGGAATTCAGGTTTAAATATCCATTCTGTCAAGAAGTGAGCATAACTGAAAATAATAGCTATAAAATGGGTAAGAAATATGTACTCATTGCTATTTTTTGAATTTCACTTTAGTTTACGAAGGAATAGTTCTAAGCTGAAAGAAATAGTATGATAGGTTCTTGAGAGAGGAGAGGCTATTGAATAAATAGTATTTCTAAAAACTATACATGCTTTCTCAAGCCCATCTTACTCTGTAATTTTTTATATCTTTTGCAGTGTGCTTCCCATTTTATCTTAACTTTAAGCATGCTCATTTTCTTCCATAGGTTGAACTAGCTACCACATTCTAACAACTCTCACATCTAGAGCTCTTGGCCTGAGACTGCTCTGGAGTTCTAGTACCTACTCCATATATCTTCTTTCTGTATTTCTCTGCAGGGTTCACATTTCAGGTGAAACCTAAACTCATTTAATTCCTTTTCTACTTTACTTACAAATCTAGCTGCCTTCATTATGACACACTATCATTGTCCAATTCCAGATTGTCCTAGTCCCTGTCCCCTGCTTCCTTGCTGTAGAGTCCCTTTCCCCCTTCATCTGTTTGATCTCTCATGGTCTCTATGCTTCAGTTGTGAAAACCCTTTTTAACCTTAAGTACATAGGTACTTAGGTACATAGTACATTTATACCTCTGAATATCTATCTGCTGCTTCTCTCTTTAACTTTTTTTTCTACCATTCATCTTACTGTCAATTCCTACAGAGAGGGAATATTTACATATTTATAAAACTCTAAAACCAATTGATAAAGTAATATATATCTAATAA
>JADRCC010565403.1:0-10254 GCA_019843855.1 Hylomyscus alleni
GAAAATACAAAAGACCCAGGATAGCCAGAACGATCAAAGCGTTGCCAGAAGCATCACCACCGCTGATGTCAAGTACTGCTAGGGGGCTACAGTAATTCAGACAGCGCTGCGCCTGCAGAAAGACAGATGCGCTGGCCAAAGGGGTAGAACTGAAGAACTAGGTATGAATCCACACACCTGTTGCCATCTCCTTTTTTACAAAAATGCCAAAAAATATCCATCAGAGAAAAGATGGAAATTAGAGCTAATTTAAAATTTCATCGTTCCCCTCTTAAAGTGGCTAAGATAAATAATAAAAGGAAGAAATCTGCTGGTATAAATGTGGGGAAAGGGAAACCCCTATTCACTGCTTTTAGGAGTACAAACTGGTGCAGACAGTGGAAATTACTGTGGAGGTTTCTCAGAAACCTAGAAATAGGCTTACCCTATGTTCTAGATATCCCACTCCTGGGCGTGACTCCGGCGGGACTCTGTATCCTACCACAACGATATCTCTCACCCATTCATTGCTGATGCAGCCTCAGTAGCCATAAAACTAAGCAGCCTGCAAGTCTATCGATGGATGAACGGCCAATCAAGCTATATAACATTCAAGCAATGGGCTATTATTCAGCTGTTGAGAAAAATGAAATCCAAAGGTACATGGATGGATCTGGAAGTAACCAGTTGAGTAAAGTAATCCAGACCCAGAAAGACAAGGGTCACATGTTCCCTCTCATGTGTGGAAGCTAGCTTTAATTTTTATTTGTCTTCCATGCACACTTTGAAATGTCTTATATATAAATGAGATTAAAGTATAAATGAGATTAATTAGTTACAGAGATTACGTTGTGAAAAAATCACCGTCACACTATCTTTTAGAAAATAGAGTAGGTGTGGTCCATAGCCAGAGAAGGATCTCAGCTTTACTAAATTTTGTTTTATAAACATTTTCTGAAATTAGGACCCTTGCCTCAAGAAATTATATGATTTTTCCCATTAAAATGGAATTGTTAGAGACTGCTGTATAGGTTGCTCGAATTCATCAAATATTTTTATTCTAATCTTTAATGCCGATTAAAATACTTGAATATATTATGTTGCTACCACATTCGGCTATCACAAAATACCATAATATTTACAATTAATTAACTTGAGATCATTTTATTCCTATATAAAAAGCATTTTCAGATTCTATTTGCTTGGAATTTACCTAATAATAAGGAGGAAATTATATTTGCTGTCAAAAAAGAATCAAGAACAGGTGGAAATTGGTTATGGCGGCACCTGCCCACAATCCCAGCACTTTGGAATCAGAGGAACTGGAAATTCAAGTCTATCGTCAGAATACATAGAGATATTAAGGTCAAAAAAGCTACATCAGGCCCTGTCATTTATTATGATTATAATTATTATTATATAATGCTTATATAATTATTATAAGTATAGTTATTATACTTATATACATTATATATTTTTTCAAGGGACTATCCACCTTGTTATTTTCTTATTATTATTTGAGAATCTGATAGGCATACACAACCCAATTCCTTTCGTATCACCCTACTACAGCTCTCCACCTCTCAGCGTCATAGACTCTTTTCTGAAACTCTAGTCCAGTGCTCTTAGTGCCGTCACTGTGTACGTGGGTGCGTTCTGCCTTGATGTCTTCTGGACCCTTTCCTCGTGTTGGGCCCTCTCTCCCTCTTTCACTTCTGCCTCCCCTGGCTGGGAGAAGTCTCTCCTTATTCTCTCTATCACCTAGTTATTGGCTTTTCCAGCTTTTATTGGCAAGGCAGAGAATAAATGGTGAACACTGTTTACACAAACTTGAGACGGGAGATTCTTAACCTAAGCATTGCATGACATTGCAGTGTCCAGATTGCAACCAAGTACTGAGATAGAGAAATCAGTATTTAAATACTACAAGGGTAAACCTAACACAGTGCACCATAGCATTATGCTGACAACCCACACATACAAACATTCAAGATGAGCGTAACAAAGTAACTGTATCAAAGTAACAAAGAAATGTTTGAAATGTCAAACATTTCAAGAAGCATGTTAGCATCAAAATACAATAAAGTTTTAAGTTGGGTTTTTTTTTTTTCAGCTTTTAAAGTTATTATCAAAACTTTTTATACAAACTATTTTGGTCACGTTCTTACCTCCTCTCAACTCTTCCCAGATTCCTCTCTCTACCTACCCCACTTCATATTCTTTCTCTCCATTAAAAACAAAACAAACAAATAAACAAGAGCACATACAAATAAGACAAAAACGTGAAGTCTGGTTTGTGTTGGCCAGCTGCTGCTGAGCACGCAGCCTGCCCTGGGATGTGCCCACCATCACTCCACTGAAGTTATCCACTACGAATAGCTTCTTGGTTCACTTCCCCTGCTCTGTGTTGACACTTCGTCTGGTTTGAACCTGTGCAGGCCTTGTGGGTGCTGCCACAGCCTCTGTGAGTTAGAATGTCCATCAGTCCTGTTGTGTCTGCCAAACACTGTTTTCTTGGAGTCATCCATCACCTATGCCCCTAAGAATAGTCCCAGGTCCACTTCCAAATCGCTCCCTTAGCACTAAGGGGAGGGAGCTGATCGCCACCTACTGAAAGAAGCTTCTCTGTTGAGTGATTCACTGTTCTGTGGGTGTACTTGTGAGTCATTAGGCTAACTTTCCACCACACTGTCTCCAAGTGATATAATGGGAACTTGCAGGTTTGTGGATTACACAAGACAGTTCCTAGGCCTGTCATTAATTATGCGTCATCAACTCCCATCTGGCAGTTGTAGCCCCAAGTGTTCCAAGATAAGACTATGAGGTCCCCTCATGCTGTTTGTCCATTGTCATCCCTAACATACCTAGTGCTATCAACCCCTTTGTTACAAGCACAGTGTGCCTTCTTTCACAAGCTCATGGTACCCAAGCAACCGTCTCTATTGTTCTCCTGCCTATCGCTCTAAGTGGACAGAGTGAAGCCCTGGAGATACACAGAATCTGACTCAGCCTCCACAAGGAGAATCGTGCAAAGATTCAGAATGGTGCCTCTTCATGCCTTCTAATCATCAAAAATGCTTATGATGGTTTTATCTTACTTTCATTAAAAAAATAAAATCATTGAGATGGCATCCAGATGGATTCTCGCTGATGGATTCTGATTTTCTTTGCCTGCATTCCACTTTAACCTCTGAACCTGTATCTTTCCCCATAAAGAATGTTTGAGCCAACAAGAGTGACATTTTCTCCTTTTCGTGCGCCCCACCCCTCCTTCCAATGACCCTGTGTCTCTACTCATTCTTGCTGATTCCCTCCAAGTGAAAGTAGAGGAGGTGTCACTCGTTCTGCACGCATTGCTCAGGGTCTACACAAGACGTAGAAGTCCCTCAAAAAAGTCAAGACAGCTTAAAGGAGGAAGAAACCTTTGTTGTTTTTGTTTGACACAGGGTCTGACTATGTAGCTTGGGCTGTCCTGGAACTCCTATAGCTCTGGCTGGCTTCAAATTCACAGAGATCTACCTCCCTCTGCCTCCCTTTAACAAGGTCTACTAACAGGGATCTGGACTGTTAGAATCCTGCAAATGCAACGACCTGCAGAGAAACAAACTTGAGAGGCAAGAAAGTCAGTTTAGCGCAAATTAGTTAGCAAGGCTGGTACAAACTTCTTGAGTCTGACCCCCCCGAGCAGTTTAATTATTACACATTTAAACATAGTAAAATGTTGGGGAAAAGTTTCCTTGTGATGCGGCTATCATAACAAAACTTAAGGCATGACTACATTGAAGCTCCCTTGCGATGTGCATGTGTTTTGCAAAGCATCTGTGACCTCTTCCACAAGTACGGGTTCTATTGATTGAGAAGCGATGCTCAGAATAATGTTCTATGGAGGAATGGTTTGTTATAAGCATAACTGCAAACTCTTTTGCAAAGTACATGAGACCTCTTTCATACAAATGGGTTATATTCACTGAGAAATGATGCGCAGAATACAGGGAATACAGGCAAGGCCTGGTTTTACAGAATAACAAACATTGCCAGGCCGTTAACACATCTATTCTCAGCCTTCCGGATGAAAAACAAGAACTCCCATCCCTTCCATTGAAAAGAAAATCCTGTGTGTTTAAATATTTTTTCCATTGCTATATGTAAGCACATGGAGGTTGTGCCTCTACAGTCGACAGGACTCCAAGAATGAACAACAACAAAAAAAAGTATTTAATTCAATATTTGAAAAATAAAGTGAATACCAAAAAGTGATGCACAAAATATTAAACTGTAAAGAAAGGCAGCATCAGGAACCAGGAGCCAAATTAGGCCTGGGGCTAAGTGGAGAGCTCTGTCTCGGGATCTTTTCTTTAAAACTCTTAGGTTCTGCTCATCGAGAATACTGAACATTAATTTTGGTCTCATTTTGCTACACTAAAATCTTCCCTCTCTTCACTCCTGACTCTGGGAACTCCCAAAGCCAAAACCTTATATGTTCCGCAGAGTCCTGGCCCTGCCTCTATGTTTCTAAAGATGGCACATGCCAGTCAGTTAGTGTGACCTTCAGCAGCCTGTGTGAGGAAGCCAGAAATTCAAGGGAACTCCTGTAGGGCAGAGGAGTTCCCCACCCGCCCTCCACCCCCCAGTTGACAAGGTGCATGGTGATCCTCCCAGTTGATGAGGTAGATGGTGGGCTGTGCCTTCTGCTCACTTGTCCATGGAAGCTCATGAAAGGAAGGTTAGAAAGATACAGCAGAAGGATCTGCTTCCATCTATTTGGGAATGGGGAATGGGGAATGGGGAGGTAAGTACAGAGTTTCCCCAGGCCATGGCTAGGGTGGAGAGACTCTGCTCAGATTACCACCTGTTGCTAAAAAGAGGCTGTGGAGCTCAAAGGATGGAGTTGGAAAGAACGGTGAAGGCTGAGAAGATAAGCAAATCCTCCGCACCAGGAGAGGCGGCCCTTGGCCTCGAAACTCATAGAAGATAGTCAGTAGCCAAGGAAGGAATAGAAACAAGGCCCAGCTATACCAAAAGACCTTAGCCTGAGTTTCCACATCAGCCCCCTGCACCCTGCAAAGCCAGGTGGGGGTCAGAGGGTGGAGCTCGACGAGAAGCTGCCTATAGGGAAGGCCTCTGCCTCACACAGCATCTGCGAGCAAGGAATGTTGAGTTAGGGGGAATGTTTGAAATACCTGAGCAATGGACAGACGTCTTGTTTCAGATGAAATTGGATCATTTCATATCTAGAAATGAGGCTAATTAGGCTCTGAAGTGACCGAGGAAGGAAAATGTCAACATCTTCCGACTGTGACAGAAGGGAGTGAGAGAAAAAAAATATTTAAATCACACCGTTAGTGGTTTCCTTACCACCTTATGAAACAAGCTGGTGTCTTCTCATGGATCCAGACTCTAGCCTTCTCTATCCTGCCCAGGACAGCCCAGTGACTGCAGCCCATGACCTCAAAGGACAGCCACCTGCCTATTGCGCTCACCAGTGGCTGCAACACCAAGGCTGCCTCTACTCCACATCTGTCAGCAACCCTGCACATCCAAGAACCTGCCATTTCAGAGGCGAGGGTGGTGACAGCTTTCATCCTCTCAGCTCAACCTTTGACAAGTCTTGACTGTCCCTTGATGCAATGTCCACTCCTCTGTTAATATCATTAATGGGCCTCTTTTGTTTTCAGCGTGACTCATCTTGTGAATGAAAGTTTTAGCTACAGGCTGGAGAGATGGCTCGGAAAACAGGAAAATTTACGTCTCTATCAGAGGATCAGAGTTGGGGTTTTACTTCCCATGTCTGGTGGTGCACACATTCCTAGGACTCCAGCCCAAAGGACATGATACTTCCTCCTAGTCTCTGTGGGCACCCCCACGCACACACATCACACGCATGCACACACAGAATTGAGTGCACACGCATGCACACACAGAATTGGATGTAATTTGTTTTGATTTTTTGTTTGTTTTGTTTTTGTGGTTTTTTTAAAGATAAATTTGAATTTGTATGTGTTGTTATTTTCCATTTTGCTTTGGGACAAGTATAATCAAATGGTATGTGGGCTTTCTGTGTGGATGGAAGTTGTACATTACAGCGTTAAAGGGTCACTCTTTGCATTCATGGTCTACTTATGCTGAAAATCAGGGCTTTAGTGTTTCCAGTTGGAAGCTGGACCTGAGCAGCATGCCAACTGTTTGCCAATGCCCACCCGCAGAGTCTTGGCTTTGGCATATCTTGTTGATTTTTTTTTCTTTTTCTTTTTTTTTTTTTAGAAAAATAGATGTTATATAGTTAAAGAGCCATGCCAAAAAACGTAATGATCGTATATTCATCTTTTAGTCCTTTGAAAAGTAGACTCAGTTGAGTAAAGTTAATAATATAGTTTCATGGAAAAAGTAATTTATTAAAAATTGCAGAGAGAGAGAGAAAGAGGGGAGCTCCTAACATGTTTCTTTAAAGTGTTTTATGGAAAACAATAATTTATTGTATCAAACAGTAAACCCACAAACCACATAAGAAAGCTCACTAAAAATGCAGGTACATGAACTCCTGCTTCTAGGGTACAGTTCCTAAGGAAGATGATGGAATAGATCTGGTCTTCTGCCTGTTGAGAGACTCCCCTCCCCCGTCCCCCACTGCTCCAGAAGAGTATAATGTCCATCAAAGGTTACAAGCCTGGGAGCTTGTTACACTTGTAACAAGCTGCATCCAGCATGCTGGTGTGCATCCCTCATCTTGAGTAGCCAATGAGGGCCTTTCCCTAGTCAGTTTGTAAAATGGCTGTCATCTCCAGCATTTGTCATACAGCAACTGTTTGGAGTATTCTTCTGGACACTGTAGTACTGGGGTATATCGAGTTGTGAGCACGTTATCCAGCAAATAGTATGATTAGCTAATTAATCAAATGAAGTAACGTAAACAAAGTCTTGTGGTCCACCTGCATTTCCCTTATCAATTCCTCACAGATTCGAGACTGGCTGATAAGAGAAGCCAAGGGTTCTTGTCTGCCCTTGCAACACTCTCCTTGACCCAGGATCCTTTAGGCAAGATGATGACATTCACACAGGCTTTCCTTGATCAGGAATAAACAGGAGACCTTGTAGCCAGCCCCAACAAGGAACATGGCCGGTTTCACCCTTCATTGCCCAGCACAGCCTCCTGAGTGCAGAGGTCAGCTGGCAGGATCTTGGATTCTCTTCTTGAAGTGCCTGGTTTGGAAGTCTCTCTCACCACCCAGCCTTGCTCATTTGGACCTGCCAAGACAGGCAGGCGTGCCAAACCCATTGGCAACTGAGATGGTGCCTTTGACCCAACAGTGCACTCCGCTTCTGTCTATGTGTTCATTTCCACAAATTGCAGCCAGATTTTACAGAGTGGATGTTTTTAGGTTTTACCGACTGCCTTGTGACTTTTCTTCTCATTGAGCCAGACAAACAGAGGTGTAAATGGAGCCACTTCCAGCCACAGTGGTAGTTTTGTTTTGTGTTGAAGTCAGGGGCCTTTCCAGAGGGAATTCACTTACTTTTGCTGTCTGGTCTTCACCAGAACCACTTCCCATACCCAAAAAGACAATGAGGAATAAATAGAAAGTCGTATGTTTGAGAATGCCAGAGCCCAGGGCCAGAAGGTCAGACTTTTGTATTCAATTTACCCAAGGCCACCTTCAGGCTGAAGAAGATGTGGTGGTCTCTGAGGTGCATTTTTGCTAGCCATCTTTAGAAAACCGAATGGGAATTTTTTCCACAAGCAAACGACATTTTAGGACAATGGAGATCTCCCCTTTCATCCTTTGTACAAAAGACTCTGATGCCCTAGGTTGCCAGAGTGACTTCTAAGACTAAATTTATGGTTGGTCTTAGGCATGCTCTCTCAGCACATATGCTTGGCGAGTGTTCCCATCATGCTTCCAGCCCCAGCACACAGTTCTTCAAGACACCCATCCTTTTCCGGCTTCTGTCAACCTTGTTTCCCCAGGTCATCCTGGGGTTTGCTTGCTCTTAGATTGGCTTTGATCCATCTCCTATCTAACATAGTCACCCAAGAGGCCAAGGATGCTTAGCATCCCAGCTCTTTACCTTTATGCCTTTCAAAGTATAATCTATAGACTTCTGATTTAAGATCTGAGATGTTTTAGACAAAGATGATTTTGATAATACTCAGACATTATTTTTTGTCTTTTCTGATCATACTATAATTTGTACTGTGATGGTGTAAGAGCAAGGATGAACAAACCCATGTGCACTTTGTCATTCCAGCAATGGTGACTGATGTCCCCAAGTGTCATTCTCCTCCTCCTCCTCGATGCCAAGCATTTAGCTGTTTGCATTTCATTATGAGCACTCATCTTAGTATTTAGTGTGGCAGGATGAGAAGTGTAGGCAAAGCATTGGCATAACATCTGAATTGGCATATCAATTTGCATGAATTTGCATATCTAGATTAAAAGCTGAGCTATCTATTTTGTTTTGGGATGTTATTTTTATTAAGAATTATTGACAAATTGTGGTTGTCTATATTTGAGCACTTTGTAGGCATTTTCTAGAAAACAGGGAAATCAAGCCCATCACTCAAGAAAAACAATTGATGATATTTGATCTTTCAAGGGAAAAATAGGATTCTGAGATAGTCTCATAAGCCATTGTGAAACTGCCTGCTTCCTCACCACGAACAACTTATTTTGATGATATTAGTAAGAGTTGTTGTCTTGTTCTTATACAAGGAAATATATTAGTACTTATATTATTAATAAAATATGTAATGGATGAGTGACCAGAATTCCAAAATCACACCTGAAAAAAAAATACTCATGCAAGATGTGGAATGTGTCCTCCTCTTCCCTTTTCATTCTTTATCATGAGACATAGTCTCTCACACTGTAGCCCAGGCTGGCCCGGTACTGTCTATGTCGCCTAGCTCACCTGGAGCTCAGAGCAGTTCTCTAGTCCTGGGATTCTTGATGTGAGCCTCTGTGCCCAGATGGGCCAATGGCTTTTTAATTCAACAGAATATAAAGAAAGCTCATCACAGCAGTATCAGATTCCACACTGCAATGTTAGAAACTAGGATTTATTGAGAATTTGATATGAAAGAAAACTATCCAAAACTATTTTATGTCTACTAACGCAGTCCATTTACAACTATGCCCCTACCTGAGGCTTGTTTTTTTTTTTTTTTTTTTTTTTCATGCAATTGACTAACACACAGCCGGTACGTGCAGAAGCCTGTAAGAGCATCAACCTGTCTTCCGCTAAGCCCAGAGATGGAGGAAGACATTTACAGGCATGAAAAGTAATGTTGCTATTCTTACTAAATAATCTATCTTAGAAAATATGACTACAGGTACTCATAAAAAAAAACACATTAAATGCTAAATGTTAGCATTATTTGAAAGCAAACAAAGTTTAAATTTCTCATTTTTGTTTCTAATATTACAAATGCCAGTGGCTAGAACCTACAAAACAGTATCTTTGAAGTTCGCTGTCATCCTGAGGACTGCTGATGGCTCCTAAGATTTGTTTTTGTTTTTGTTTTTGTTTTTTTAATTTAATTTTTTATTTTTTATTTTTTTCTTTTTAATGAACAAACAAAAACAACAAGAACAAACCCTTGTTGCCTCCCCCCTCCCCATGCCTGCCACCCCACAATCTCCCACTTATCGGCCCTGTCATTCCCCTACACTGGGGCACAGAACCTTCACAGGGCCAAGGGCCTCTCCTCCCATTGATGACCGACTTTGCAATCCTCTACTATACACATGCTGCCAGAACAATCAGTCCCACCATGTATAGTACCTGGTTGGTGGCTGAGTCCCTCTAAGATTTGTTTTTGATAATCGCCACTGTAAGGTTATATAATCTTAAATGTTGAGGATGGCCCAAATTAAGTTCTAACTTACTAATATGCTGGATGTGAACGTGTGACCAGGCCTCCCATTAAAGGGTTCAGTCTTCCTGATACAAATTCCCTTCACCCCTTCTACCACCCATGTTGCTGTGTCTGACTCTCTGGAATGAACTCTTTTTGAAAGAGCACATGAGCTTCTGCATCTCGTGGATCTACTCAAAACAAGATCAATAACATTCTGAATGACTTAGAATCACTGTTTATTTTATTTTACTTAATTTTGTAGAATTCTAATAACCCTTGCTGTTTATTTTATAGAAAATTGGAAGGAATAGACAAGCATGCACCCTTATATAACTATGTGTAGTTGATACTAATGGCAAAACCACAGGGTGAAAGCCAAAGTCTAAAAGCACACAAAATCTTAACAGAAAAAAAAAAAA
>JADRCC010565405.1:6308-17787 GCA_019843855.1 Hylomyscus alleni
CTGTACGGCTTCTGGGAAAACTGAAGGTGATTTTATAAACCCGGGCCGCCCCTCCTCCCGATCTGCTGTTGTGGCTGGTTTGAGACGAACACTTTCTCTCAAGATGTCCTCCTGCCTTTGCAGCTTTGAACAGAGATAGAAAGAAGAAAATGAAAAAGAAAATAAAAGAAAAGAAAGCCCCCCTCTGGGAGCAAAGCGGGGATATCCCAGAGGTAGCCACTGCAATAAACTTTTTATAGGCCTCTTGAAAAACAATCCATTCCTTTGTCTCCTACCATTTCCTCCATGACATTTAAAATTAAATTTCCTATTCTTTCTAGGTCCACATCTGGTCCACCATTTATAGCTTATTTTTTGCTACCTTGTGGGTTCTCCTTTCTTCCACTGTTTTTTTTTTTTTAACCTTTTCATTCCCTTAACACTAGATTGAAGAGAAAAAATGGTGGAGGTGCGAGGAAAGATATCCCTGAATAAAGTCAGGGGTTGCAAAGGGGCAATGTTGTCATTAGACTACTTCCTGCAGATTAGAGCACAGAGTTCCTTGGGGCAAGTTTGATCTCACTGTCAGGATATCTAATTTTTTCTTGTTTCTTCTTTACAATATGACAACTTAACAAACCATGACCAGCAGCAACCAACCAACAACCCACAACAACCAACCTCTGGGGCCCTATCATTTATAGACCTTCTGAAAAGTGCCCAGAATTCCAAATTCCAATTGCAGAAACCATCGGCAGCTAGCAAAACCACACGCCTGCTAGAGTAATAGGCAAATCCTAGCCAGCTACTGGGAACAATTTGTCATGTCCCCATGCCTGGGATTAAAACACAAGCATATTCCTATATCTTTGTTTTTGAAAGAAACAAAAATTTCAGAATTCTCACTACACTCTTGTTCTTAAATGTTTATTTCTTTTCTGAGATCTGGGAAGTTTTCTGCTATAGTGTCATTGAATATACTTTGTATGCCTTTAGATTGTATTTCGGATTTGGATTTTTCTATTTGATCTCTTGATATTCCAGAGTTCCTGGACATTGTGGTCATACTTGTCTTATTTTTATCTCTATTGATGTTTGAAATTTAAATTTCCCTCAGTCCTGTCTTCCATCCCTGATATTTTTTCTTTTGCTTTTTCAAGTCTATGTTGATACATTTTTTTTGTGCTTTTCTTCTTCATTGAATTTTCCTTTCCTAAAATTTCTATTTTTTTCAAAATACATTTCCTTCCTGGGTTTTTTTTTTTCCCTTTGTGTTGTCACCCTTTTCATCTGTTGTTGGTTATTTTATCCATGATGGTTACCTTTTCCTCTTTGTTGGCTTCTTCTCCAGTTTCTGCACTTAATTGATGTGTTAGTTTTTATCCTCTCTGAGGCCAACTGATAATTCTTAGTAGTAACTTTTGAAGCCTTCATCCGAGATTTTACTTCATTGTCCTTGCGTTTGGTCGGTGAGGAGTTCTGATACTTTTGAGGAATCATGTTGGCTTGCTTTTTCTTGTTGATTATGTTTTCCTGTTGAATGTGTTGGTCTGGATATCTCTCCTAGTTTTGTCTGAGGAACATCTGGGTGAGTAGCATTTTCTTTTCTGAATATTTTACAATACAACGTATTCTGATGACAATTTCCCTCTCCCTACTCCTCCCAGTTCCTCCCTACCTCCAGATCCACACCCTTTCTGGTTACAAAACAACCAAACAAGAAAAAGGGCCAAAGAAAAGTACAAAATCCACCTATAGATATAGATGCACACATATGTGTTTATGAGCGCGCACACACACACACACACACACACACACACACACACACACACCTCTTTGCATACCCAGGAATCCCATTAATAAAACCAGAAGCCATAATATGTGTGCAAGGATCTTGTAGGCTAGAAAACAAAAAAACAAGCAAACAAACAAACAAACAGCATCTTGACTTAACATTATGAGACAAAGAACCTCCCGAGATGCCATGGACTTCACTTTGTGTTGGGCATGCTGCACACCCTTAAGTCCCCAGTGAGACTCCCTTGGAGACAAGTAATATTTGATTGGCAAGTAGCTATCATTTGGAGATAGCTTCCGGGATAGGAGTGGGGTCATGTGTCCACTTCTCCTTTCAGCTCTGGGATCCTATGGTGCAGTCCTATGCAGGTCCTTTGCATGCTTCCTCAGTCTCTATCACTTAATATTTGTTCCAACTCTGTTGTGTCTTGATGGCCTTGTTTTCTTGGTGTCTTCCATGCCCTCTGGCTCTTATACTCTTTCTGCCTCCACTTCCACAGAGTCCCCTAAGCCCTGCATGTAAGGAACAGTATTGGTTAAGACCAAGTTCTCAGCACAAAGGAGATTTATTTATCCCAGATGGACAGAGAACAGGGAATAAGAGACAAAGACAGGAGAGAGAGGGAGAGGGAGAAGGGGAAAGGAACAAGGGAGAATGGGAGGGAAGGGATATTTGTCCTGGAGGGAAACAGAACAAAGGATTGCCTCCGGAAGAGAGGAGATGGTCATGGCACATGGGTACATGGCTGTTTACAAAAGGAAAAGGGGAAACCCTGTGCTAGAATGAGGTGTTTAATTTTATTTGGGCATGTTAATTAGGTAAGCCGAGGGGAGACTTTTAATTGCTAGACTTTAATACTTTCATAGCTGGACTTTGGTAGTCAGCCTTAGGAGGAGGAAGTGGTCAATTAAGGGAATGGACCTTGGTGGTTAGCTTTAGGAATGTAATCTAATGGTTTTTTAGCAAGACAGGCAATGGGGAGAAGGACAAGGCCTGCCAGAGCCAGGTTTGCCGTGCTTAAGCTGGCCAGAATCCCTTCACCGAGGGGGAGGGGTTTGATGAAGAGATCCTTCTTAGGACTGGATGTCCTAGATCTTTCAGGTGTGCTGTTAAATCACCAGTATGAGATCACCCCAATATCTCTTTGTAGGAATTTAGTGCTATAACTTGCCTCATAGAACTTCCTTCATTGTGTCTAATAAGTTTGGGTGTGTTGGATCTTCATTTTCATTCAATCCCAGAAAGTTAAATTTTTTTTTTTCCTAATCTCTCTCCTTACCCATTTTTTTTTATTTAGTAGAGAGTTGTTCGGTTTTCATGAGTTTTAAGCTTTCTGTTCTTTCTGTTGTTATTAACATCCAGCTTTAATCTGTAGTGGTCAGATAGGATACGGGGAGTTATTTCAATTTTCTTGTATCTGTTGAGATTTGCATTGTGTCCAAGTACGTGGTCAACTCTGGAGAAACTTCCATGGGATTCTAAAAAGAAGGTGTATTCTTTTGTATTTGGATAAAATATTCTATAGATATCTGTTAAATCCATTTGGTTTATGTCAATTAGCTCCCACATTATTATTTAGTTTTTGCCTGGATAACCTGTCCATTGTTGAGAGTGTGGTATTGAAGTTACCCACTGTCAGTATGTGAGGGTGAATATGTGACTTAAACTATAGTAGTGTTTCTTTTTGTTTCTTCATGTAGCAGATTCAAAGTTACCATTTGCTCTCTTCCCACTTAACTTTTTTTTTTTTTTAGGTGAGAAGCTGGAGCTCAGAGAGGTAAATTTAGGGATGAGTAATAATAGAAACATAACAGAAAGATGATTGGCTCTTAGGGGGTGCCATAAGCCAGGTGCTGTTTTAAGGATTCTACACTATCACATCATTCTAATTCTCACAGGGGATCAAGAGGTGGGTACCATCAGTGCTCTCAAAAGGATGCGGAATCACTCCAAGGCAATGAAGCAGGGTGGCCCCAACTTCTGCACAAACAAGAAAAGCCCCAAAGCTTGGATGAAGGTCACATAGGGGTCAGAGAAAGTCATCCTGAGCAAGAATGACCCATTGATTGACCCATTGGAAGCATAAAAGGTCAAAGACTGGGATTTTTGGAACAGTGCACTGGGGAGACCTCTTGGAGAGTGGGGAGAGAAGCTGCTTCCACTAAGCCCCGAGATTAGGTGAATGGAAAGGCCACCGTGTTCTCTGACGATTAGGCTTTCTGTCATCTCACTGTTGCCATAAGGAAACATAAAGGGCAGGACAGTGAATCCTGATGACTGTTTTCTGGAGACTTTCTATTTATCCACAGGCAAAATGTTTTTCTTATTTTAAAAATTGCTAGTGGAAGAGTTCTGGTTGAAGGTGACTCTCATGCTTCAACTCCAAATGATAAATTTCACTTCATTATTTTCTGTTCAGTTGATGGATGAGAATCACGAAGTCTCATGTGGCTTGCTTCATAATTTTGATAGTTTTCCTAAAGGCAAAACATTTCCTTCATGTATAATTTTGTCAGAATCAGCGTGTATGAATATGAATAGCTTCTTATTCTAATGAAATCATTAGAATACATAGATTTCTAATAACCTGATTTAATAATGCGAGTTGAATTAACTTAAGTGGAACTTCCTTCTTAGCCTCATTACCCTCTCCGGATAATCCAGCATCAGTTATTTCTCGGGGGATTTTCAGAAAACTCTCGTCAATAGCAGCTTGGAAGTGATAAGAATTTCCATTTCAACACAGAGCTTAGGGTACGAGGTTAATTTAATAAATAGAAGTGACTAACATTATCTGTGGAGGGATGTGCCAGGTACATTAGGATGGCACGCATGACTGGACTGGGCTTGAGATCAGTGGAACAAAGCTGCTCATCATTGGGCTCCAGTGTTCCCTTCCTACTCATGGTGAATTAAAGTCTCATCACAGAGCTTGTGAAGCAACGATATCTCAGGGTCTGTCGGGATGACTGGTCTCCTTTCAGTTATTTTTTTTCCTTTTATCTAAAATAAACTTTTTCTCTCCTAATATGTCCTGATTATCCTCCTTCAAGCCCCAGCCCCCCAGTCTGGACCTACTTCCTGTCTGTCTCTCATTAGGAAAACAAACAAGCATCTTAAGGGATGATCATACAATAAAGTCTAATAAGATAAAACAAAAGCTAGCACATTGGGATATGGCAAAGCAAGCATGGAAAAGAGCCCGAGAGAAGACACAGGCATCAGAGACCCGCTCATTTGCATACCCAGGAATCCTATAAAAACAGTACATCAGAAGCCATTATATACATGCAGAAGATCTGGTGCCGAAGACCAGGTGCAAACCCATTCGGGCACTGTGTATGCTACCTCAATGTCCATGATTTCATATAAGCTTTGTTTATATTGATTCTGAGGGCCTTATTTTTTGAAGTTGTCCATCTCCCTGGCTAGTCCACTCTTTCTGCCTCCTCTTTCACAGGATTCGCTTAGCCCCAAAGGGAATGGATTTGATGGAGTCATCCCTTTTAGGTTTGGGTATTCGAAGGTCTCTCATGTCATGTCTGACTGTGGCTCTCTGTGTTTGTTCCCATCTGCTGCGGGAGGAAAGCCTCTCTGATGATGGATGAGCAAGGCAGCAATCTATGAGTATACAGAATGTCATAAGGAGTTATTCTATTGCTACATTTCTTTTTAGAACAGTAGCAGTTGCTTTTTTCCTAGGTCTCTGGTTTATCTAATCTCAGGTTCCTGGTCATCCAAACAATGTCATATATGGTGGGTTCCATTACTCCTACAAGGTTTGTGCCAGCATTACCCTGGCATACTTTGGAGGCAGGATTGCATTGTAGATCAGAGGATTTGTGGCTAGGTTAGTGTTTATGTTTCTCTTCTTGTAGCCTACAGAGTACATCCCTGTACTAAAGACTGGAATTTCAGGGGTGAAGGCTCTGTATAGGCACCAACTCAACTTCTTCATGTTCAGTAAATTGTGTAGGTGTTGTCTCCAACAATGGGGCCTTGCCATTGTTGACAAGACTGGGTTGTTGGCAGATTCCTGTGGAACTCCTTTGGACAAAAACTCAGTTAGACATAATCCAATCCTGGAACTCAAGGCTTCATTTGGTGACAAGAGATGGCTCTATCTCCTCCATTAGTTGGCAATTTTATTTAAATTGCCTTCCTATGTTTGTATATTTTCAGAAGCTTTTACTGTATTAGATTTCAATACTACCTCTCAGATGGCCCTTAATTTTAGCTGTCTCTCCTTATATTCTACTTCTTCTCATCCTCTTCTCCCCTTCCCCCTCCACACTTAATCCTCTCATAGCAGCCCTCTTATCCATCAGTACTTATCTATTCTGACTCCCTTTCCTAACAAGATGTGTCTCCCCTAGTCAATTACTCTATACCTAATCCCTGTGGTTCTACTTATTGTAGCCTGGTTGTCATTGACTTGGCTGCCTTTCAATTATTTTGGTGACAAAAGGATTTTTTTTTTTAAAGACAAAACCAGAAACAAGCCACAATTCATACAGACTCTCTTCTCCAACAGTGCCTTAGGACTCTCACTCTTCCAACTCCCTGACAGTGATTGTCTGAGCCAACGTGCTCTAGAGTTGGTGGGGACAAGCAGGGGATGCTGTTGGTCCAGTTCCGTCCCTGTAGGCACACACCTAGGAGGGGCAAGCTACCACACTGTTTTTCAGATGTGCTATTTAAAATATCTAAAGCAATGAGCTTCAATTTTTCCAATTCCTACCCAGCAATTATTTCCCAGGTTGTTTTTTTTTTTCTCTCAAATTATAGCCATTCTAGTGCATAGGAAATGGCATTTCAGTGCGTCTTTTCTTACTGTGGTAAAGTACATTTAACACAAAGCTTACAATTTTAATCACTTCTAAGTGAGCAATTCTGTGATATAGAGTATAATAAAGTGTTGTATGACCATCATATATGGTGTAAGTTTTTAGTTTTCCCAAGTAAAACCCTGGTACCCATTCAACACCAGCTTTCCACTGTCCCCTCCTCCAGGCAGCAGAACAGCGGATTCTTCTATTCCCTGAGTATGACTAGTCCCGACTCTTCTTATAAACAAAACAATTGTTTGTCCTTTTACGGCTGGCTTGTTTCACTTAGCATAATGTGATGAGGGCCCATACTGCAGTGTGCATCAGAATTTCAGCATCTTTCAATGCTGAATGCTGTTCTTCTGTCTTGTATATATTACACTTTGTTGGCTCATTTATCGTGTGTGTGTGTGTGTGTGTGTGTGTGTGTGTGTGTTTATGCATGCACATGCCATGGCATGTATGTGGAGAACAGACCTTGGGTGACAGTTCTTACCTTCAACCTTGTTTGAAATGGGGTCTCTTTTGTTATCTTGCTTCTAGCAATTCTTCTGTCTCAGCCCCTCATCTCCACATAGGTGTGTGTTGACCTGTGTACAGACACTTGTACACTGTTCTGGCTTTCCCCCCTCCTAGACCGCACTAATTTGTGACTGGATAGCTGAGTGGTCCATTGTAAACAACATTGCTGTGAACCTGAATGTATAAACATCTCTTTGAGTCTCCGCTTTCAACTTCTTTTGGGCATGTACCCAGAGGTGTTTAGAAATTCCTTTCTAAATCATGGGATAATTATTTTTAGCCTTGATGGGGAATCTTTAGAGTCATTTTCTACAACAGCTCTATTAGATTATAACAATGTACAGCTGGTCTTTTTCTCCACATCCTTGCCAGTACATATTATTTTCTGGGCTTCATTTTCTTAATAATGTTCTTTGATTCATAAAAAGGTTTTAGTTCCTTGAGTATGATCTACCTAATTTTTTCTTCATTGCTCATGTTTTTATTGTCATGACTTACCAGTCAGCTGTTACTATAGTGAAAAACCTGATACCATTAGCTTATAAAGGAAGGAGGCGGAGGCAGGTGGATTTCTGAGTTCGAGGCCAGCCTGGTCTACAGAGTGAGTTCCAAGACAGCCAGGGCTACACAGAGAAACCCTGTCTTGAAAAAAAAAATGAGTTTACCTTGGCCTACTGTTTGGGAGAGTCTGATACAAAATAGAGTGGACTCATTGGTCTGAGTCTCTGCTACATTTATTGGATGGCATCCAGCTGACAAAGGCAGGGATTACATGGTAAAGCAAACCTCATCTCCAGAAAATAAAAGAGAAAAATGAAGGTCCAGGTTCCACATTCCTTTCTTACTTCCTTCCTTCCTTCCTTCCTTCCTTCCTTTCTTTCTTTCTTTCTTTCTTTCTTTCTTTCTTTCTTTCTTTCTTTCTTTCATTCTTTCATTCTTTCTTTCTTTTGTTGTTATTGTTGCTGCTGCTGCTGTAGTATGTGCCCTGACAAGGGGAGCTTATGTACGGAGGGATTATTTTAATTCATAGCTTTAGGTTGTAGTCCACCATGATGGGACGTCACAGCTGCTGGAGTTTAAAGCATCAGGTCAGATCACAGCCACTGCCAGCAAACAGAAAACAGAAGATGCTTGTGCTGAGACCGCTCTCTCTTGTTTATACTGTCTAGAATTCCAGCCAGGGGAATAGTGCTACCCACAGTGGGAGGGTTTTCCCATCTCAGTTAACCTAATGAAGACAATCCCCTACAGGCATGCCCAGAGGCTGAACCCTTGGTTACTCTAGAGCCCATCAAGCTGAGGCTTGATAGTAACCATCACAGCTCCACACCCTGACAATTTGACACCCAAAGATGCCATTTTAAACCATACCTTAGACCCCGTGTCCTCAGAATCCCATGCTTATCACACAAGGCAAATCATAACCCAATTTAAAAGTGCTCACAGTCTTTAGCAATTCCAACTGTTTAAACCCCAAAGTCCACACCTCATCTGAGATGTAAGGTGATAGCCTAACTGTGAACTGCTATAAAATAAAAAATAAATAACATCTTCCCAACGTGCAATAGCACAGATAGACATTCTCGTTCAGCATGGAAAAACTGGAATGCTTGGACCGAAGGAAGATCAAAACCCGGCAGGCCAAAAGCAAATTCTGTAACTCCATGTCTGGTATTTGATGAAACTGCCTGGGCTCCGAAGGACCGAGGTAGCCTTTTTATGTGCCCCACACATATCCTCTTTCTTAGGCTGGCTCTACTCCAACTCCATGACTATAGCTTTTGTCAGGAGATGTTCTTTTGCATCTGCAGTATCCTGGAGTTCGAATTACAACTTTAACTGAACCAGCCTAGCAATCACCCAGAGGTCTCTTAGGGTCTTCTTGCAAGGACTCCAATCCTGTCCCCAGCTGATCACTGAAGCAATAGAATGGGACTCCATAATCCCCCCAATCTTCGACACCTCCCAAAGTAGTTCTACGTGAATGATGGTGCAAAGTTCTGTTGCCACCTTAAGACTCAAGCTGGTACCCTGAGACCACAGGTACTTTAGACCACGGCTAAGCCATGAGAAATGTGTCCCCAGACACTTATTTTTGAAGAGCAGGGAACCCTTTAGCACAAGCTTTCTTCTTTCAAATGAATTTGGATCTTCACAAAGTAGAGCTTCAGATGTGTCGGGTCTTCCCTTACCCTAAGGCTATTTCTCCTGGTATCCTAGTTCACTGCAGGAGGATTCTCTTCAGTTGTCATCTCTTTCCTAATCATAGCAGCTTTCTTATCACTAGCTTGGATGCTTTACTGTCTTGAATTTTCATCCGCCAAACAAACTAGTCTCTTATTTTTCTGCTCAACATCATTCAAGTTCTCAAGACATGGCAGATTGCAACCGGTTTCTTTGATAGCATGTATCATAGAACCTAGTTCTCAACAGAGTTCTTTTCACTTCTGAAACTTTCAGGCCTCCAATGTCTGCATTTCTCTCAGCATCTTTTTTTTTTTTTTTTTGGTTTTTCGAGACAGGGTTTCTCTGTGTAGCCCTGGCTGTCCTGGAACTCACTCTGTAGACCAGGCTGGCCTTGAACTCAGAAATCCGCCTGCCTCTGCCTCCCAAATGCTGGGATTAAAGGCGTGCACCACCACCGCCCAGCCTTCTCAGCATCTTTTGAGGGGTAAAAATGTTTATTGTTATTATTATATGTCTGTGTGTAGAGTATGTGTAGGTCATACACACACAGACACATACAAGTGCATGGTATGCGTGTGGAGATCAGCAGACAACTTTGAGAAATCAGTTATCTACTTCTGCCTTTAGATGGGCTTTGGGAATTGGACTCAGGTGTGCAATGTCAGGTAGCAAAGACCTTCACCTGCAGCACCATCTCATGGGTCCTTTCTTAGCATCCTTCTCTTCCAGGCCCCAACCAGAATGGGTCGTTATACTCTGCTTCTAGCATGATAGGCTTTTCTAGTTCCAAGTTCCAAACTCTTCCACATACTAGTCATCAAGTAGTTCTAAGAGCCTAAGAACTATATGGTTAGGTTTATCAGAGTAATAACCCCACTTCTGATACTGGTTCCTTTTTTTTTTCTTTTTTTTTTGAGACAGGGTTTCTCTGTGTATCCCTGGCTGTCCTGGAACTCTGTAGACCAGGCTGGCGTCAAACTCAGAAATTCTCCTGCCTCTGCCTCCCAAGTGCTGGGATTAAAGGCATGCGCCACCACTGCCCAGTCCTGATACTGATTCCTATACTGCATTCTTTCTCTGCTGCTGTGATAAAAAAAAAATCTAGACAAAAGCAATTTTAAGAAGAAAGCATTTATTTTGATTCATTATTCTCAGTTATCGTCCATCATGGCCAGGAAACCAGAGCATGAGGAGCTTTAAGGAGCTGGGCACATTACACCCACAGCTGAGAAACAGCGAGGAATGCTTGTGCTCTGGTTATTTTCTCCTTTTTACACACCTAGGATCTCAGCCAGGGAATGGTGCTACCCACAGCAGACAGTGTTCTACCTCGATTATCAATCAAGATAATTGCCTCCATACATTCTCAAATACTGGTCTCCCAGGTGATTCTAGAGCTCATTAAGTTGATAGTTAAAATTAATTATTAAAATGGTATACCCTTGATGACCTAATGACATTTCCAAGGCCTCACACTGAAAAGTTCCACTCCCTTCCAACAGTGCCACTCTGGGGACTAGCCCTTTAATACATGGGCCTTTGTGAAATGTTCAACATCCAAACTACATCATACATGTAAGAATCAAAGTCAGAGCCATGGTCTTAAAGTTTTATACCAATATTGTCTTACAATGAGTCTTATAGTTTTTGCTCTTATATTGAGAAGTCTGATCCATTTTGATTTAATTTCTGTATATGGTGTGAAAGTGAAGTCCTTCCTTTTATTTTGTACATGCAAATACAGTTGTTCCTGAAATATCAGTTGAAGTTTATTTTTTTCCTGTTAAATGGTGTTAGCTGACTGACACTTATCAAAGATCAATTAGTCTTAGATGTGTGGATTTATTTCTGGATTCTTAACTCTAGTCTCATGGTCCCCTGATGTATATCTTTACCCTCAGAGAGTACCATATTGTTTTGATTACTGAAGCATTGTAGTAAGCTTAGGTCAGTCTGATGCTGCTCGTATCCTAAAGCTAAAACTGGCTCCTCAAGATGTGGTTGCCCTCGACAGCAGATGCTCACATACTCAAGTGATGCTATGTGAACCTTCTCCCCAAGTTAACCGATCAATGAAAGGCTAGAGCCTGTGATTGGGCAGTGGAGGGAGTAAGGTGGGACTAGAGGTTGGAGAAGAGGTTGCAGGCTGGGGAGAGAAGAGGAT
>JADRCC010565407.1:0-15489 GCA_019843855.1 Hylomyscus alleni
TGCACACTGAGTGATCATCTTGAGTCAGACTGGAGCATGCAGTCAACCTGAACGAAATGAGTTCAGTCACAGAGGGCCAGACTTCTTAATTAGTTCTCACCAGCAAGGACATTTTATGTTTCCAAAAGTCAAGTACAAATTCTTCAAGTGACACAATTCAGGAAGACTTCATAAGAGGGCATTAAGCCTAGTCTCCCACTGTCATCAATAGCATCTGAAGCCATACTCATTTATTCCTCACTGTTAGTGTTCTTAGAAGGACCAATACGCTATAATAAAAAAGTAGCGCTGAACTTTAGTGAGGTGTCATTGAGCACGAGTTATCGAGTGCAGCCTCTCTTATTGACCTTTGGCAGGTGGGTAGCACTCTCTTTTGCCTTTATCTCCCCCTTATTCTCTGCAGTCCTCCTATTTCTATCAAGAAGCATATTAAATGTACAAACTAACCAATACTTCATATTCAGTCAACCCATTTATACCCATGTGCTGTTTAAATGTAGGAAGAATTCTGAAAGTCAAGAAATACACTATAAATGTATTTTTGTTTTTATTTGTTTTGTTAAGCTTCATTTAATGTGGGGTAAATTATTTGTAATTTCGAGACTGTGTTTATAAATGTTAGGAACAGAATGTGGTGATACAACGTGCTGACACTTTAGAAATGATTTGCTATTGCTGTTAATAATGAATGCAAGCCTTCTCTTCAAGTCTCAAACACATACCTCCATAGAGAGAGAGGCCAGGATTTTTGGGGTCAATTCTTTCCATCTTCAGGCATCCCCCTGGCAGTCTCCTGTCCTTTAGGATGACTTAGTCTCAATCTCACCTAAGGACAATGAAGTTCTTTGCATCTTGTGCCCCATAAAAGAAGAGCAAATAATAAAAGGAAATTTAATAAGCAGTAGCAATTAGTTCTAGGTTCCTTTTAAGGCTTAGAATGTATAAATATTTAGTTGAAAGATTATTGGAATTTACTCATCAATTTTTAGTCATAGAATTTATTTGGATTGTACAGATAGTTTACATTTGTGTCCACTAAAAAATAAAAAAAAAATCTATGTCTTTACTACTGACAGGTCAGATGACCTAGTAGTTCCATTTCCTCTGGCTCATGTGCTGGAAACAAGTCATTGTGATAGGGTTTCAAAGCAAACATATCTAAAATCCCTAATGAAGAGAGAAATATAGTACATATTTGTTTCTCGTAGGAATAGATTGAGAAGGAACTGGTATTTATTGGGGGATACCTACCATTATTTTGCTCGGTTGCATTCTATTGCAAATCACTTTACTTTATGAAACTGAGAATGTGGATAGCTCTTCCTTTATGCAGGTAGAAACACGCATAAAAGAGTTGAGCTCAAGGCAGCTCTTTGCAAATGAATGGCAGAACAAAATAATTATAGGTAGCCATTAAAAATCCTTCTTTGTATCTAAAAATGACAGCAGCGTGTCAAAATGAAACTTCATATTTCCCTTCTGGCTCCATCTCAGCTTCCTCTCCCTGCCATCTGTTTGGTAAATGTGACTGTGTTTGATCTCATCCCACCTGTAAGCCGTTACCACATGCCCAATTTCCTCTTCCCTGTGCCTACAGCCCTCCCTGGCAAATCATGACTTCTACCCTCCAAAACGCAGACAAGGAAGGCTCAAGAAAACGAGTGGGCCATTATTGCTTAATTGAACAATCAGAGCATTATGGTAATACTAACTGTAACTGATTTGGGCAATTTAATGTTTTAAAATCTGTATTCTTATAATCATGCTTAACAAAAGCAATTCTCCTTATGATATTCTTATAGCTACTGCAGATGAGAACTAATATCAAGCCCTCACTTCTGTCTTCCCCTGACTCTCTTTAATTTGATTCCTTTTGTTTTCTTTTGAGAAAGGTCTCATGTAGCAAAAGCCTTTAATTCACTATAAAGCTGAGGATGGCCTTGAACACATGACTTTCCCAACTGTTGGGATTATATGTGTCTGTCACCATGGCTAGATTACCAGTTCCTGACTTTGAAACATTTTAGTGATTTAAAAAAGTTGAGGTATGTTTGTTGCTATTTTTCTCTGTTTTGAGACAGGGTCTTTGCTGTATCCCAGGCTGGCCTTCAACTAATGAACCTCCTGCCTCAGCCTCCTGGATACTGGCATTATAGGCTTGTGCCACCATGTCTTGCTAAAACGTAGTAATTTAACAGAAAGTTAAATATGTCAAATATATCTTTTTCAGTAAAAGCTATTTCATACAGAACAGTTTTAGGTACAGTAACTAGTTCTGACAGGACAATACAAAATACATTAACCAGAAAAGAAGAACAGGGACTAGAAAGATGGCTCTGTGATTAAGAGCACTGGTTGCTCTTGCAGAGGACATACGTTCAATTCCCAATACCCACACTGTGGTTCATAACCATCTGTAACTTCAATTCTAGGGAGGTCAACACATTCTTCTGACTTCCATAGATACATGGAAAACGTAGATTCACACACATAATATAAAATAAATAAATAAAAGTAAAACAGAATTCTCATTTTAAAATCTACAATGAATTACATTATGGATGTATGCATGTTCATTATACAATTCTCTCATCTTTTCCATATGTTTGAATTTTTCATAATAAAAAATTTTCATCATGCCAATAAGTAGAAAATAAAATTTATAAAGATGGTAAGTTGAGTTGAAGAAATATATTTATAACATATGCTCTCTATGTTCAGAAACCAAGATTAAAATTACCAGCTTAATTTAGAGAATTTTCTGTGGGGGATGTGAGAGGCATGAAAGTTTAGCAAAAATGAAGCCTTCTCCGATCCAGCCAATGGAAGGAACATTTATCCCCAGTTGCACCTGTATTTCAATAGTGTTCGTGTGAACTCGTTTAAATATACGTGCATTAATCGGAATGAACTTACGTAAAAATGCCCATGAATAGGTTTAGGTATTATAATCAATGCTCACAGGACATTTATCGGGGCTGAAATCCTAGGTGTCTATGAATGGTGAAAATCGTAGATGTATCATTTGCTGGGATGGCTTCTGTGCATTTGTTTAATGAGAAGTTTGTACCTGGATTCAGTGACTTCTCAGTCACTGGTGAATGAAAGTTTCCTTGCATTTCTAAGACACCTCTGAATACCACGAGTCTTGTGGTGTCAAAGGTCACCTACAGGATTAGCAGCATTAGATGTGAAGAAAGCAATCTCAAGTTTTGCTTCCTCGGTTTCTTATCCACATGACTATGTAATGAAAAGTGTTGAGTAAAGTGTTTACAAATTTATTCAGTGTGTGTCTGTGTACAGGGCATACTTGTGTTTATGTCATGCATGTTCGAGGTCAGGACAACTTTCAGAGGGATCCTCCCTAGCTTGTGGAGGTAAGGGCACTTGTTTACTCCAGTTTAGCTAGCCCATGGTTTTCCAGGTGCTTTTCTAGTATCTGCCTCCTATTTGGCTATAAAAGTTCTAGGATTACCAATATGTGCCCCTTTATCCAGTTTTCTTTGGGATGTGTGTGTGTGTGTGTATGTGTTCAGGGTATTGAACTTGGTTCACCAGGCTTGTGTGACAAATACTCACAGACTTGGGCCACTGCTTAATTAACACTTTTAAGTTCTGGTGCCACAGTGGGAACTGGGTATAAAAGGGGAGTGGAGACCTGTAATCTCAGCATTCAGGAGGCTGAGGCAGGAGCTTGCCTGTTCAAGGCCAGACTGTGTTACATTTGAGGCCCTGTTTCAAGAAGCCAAAGCAATAATAAGAGGAACAACACGAATGGTAATACTGTTTCTTGGTTCAAGCTGTCATGAGGAGCAAATAAGACAAGGAGTGTTCTCCAATGAGCCCAGTGAATGCTCATTACAAGCTGTCCTCAAGTGTTAATCCTTCCAGTTCAGAAAAAGCAGCCACCAACATTTTAATATGATCTATGAGCTATCTCTGAAAAAAAAAAAAACTTTTATAAAATACAAACAAAATAAAGTGATTTGAGTTTAATTTCTTTCCTACTTCGACTATCTACTAAAATAACTGTCAGGTGCTATCTTTGTTGTTGGATTTCAGGAGCGGCCTTTGCATAATTCATCTGGAATGCCTCTTCGTTTTACATCAGCTCAGGCTCTTCCAGTTTGCCTGCATCATTCACTTAGTCCAGTTTTGCCTCCTTAGGGAGCAGAAGTGCCATGTGTCAGGTTACCCTGAAGCTACTTGGAACTTGGGTTCCACCAGGCACACTTTGCGGCCGCCTTTCCGATTCTACTGACTTAACTCCACCTTTTGTTTTATCCCAGAAGACCTACAAGAGAGAATGCATGGAAAACTCACTTTTACTATTTTTTTTTCAATCTTAATGCAAACTCCACAGCTGCAGAATAAATAATAAAGACTATAGGAAAAAAAATCTAATGGAAATGTATTTCATTTATTTTGGTATGTCATAGTCTTTAATGTGACTTCTTTGAATGGATACTGCTATAGAAGACTAAACAAGCCAATGATTATAGAAGAATATAATTTATTAATGGATGAAGCATGTGAATTATGCAATAATATTTAAAAAGGAAACCTTTACATATTAATTTAGGAAATACATGCTAAAGTGTTATATATCCATGTGTTTACTACAGTTATCATGAATGGAACATTGTGGGTATTTGAGTTCTTGTTAATATAATACCTGTTTAATATACATATATCCATGCAGAATACTGTAAACACAGTGTCTTAGTTTGCTTTCTATTGCCTTGTTAAAGGCCATGACCAAAAGCAACTTGGGGAGGAAAGGGTTTGGATGTATTACAGACTACACTGTATCATGGAGAGAAGCCAAGTCAGAGATCATGGAGGAATGCTATTAACTGGCTTGCTCCCCCTGACTTGCTCATTTTGCTGGTTTTATATACCTCAGGACCACCTGCCCAGGGAGGGGGGTACTGCCCGCAGTGAACTAGGCCCTCCTATATCAATTGTAGATCAAGAAAATGCCCCATAAGATTGCTTGTCGGTCAATATGCTGGGGGGCATTTTCTCAATGATATCTCCTCTTCTTAGATAACTGCAGCTTGGGACAAGTAGACAAAAACAAAGAAGCAAACAAGCAAACAACAGCTTACAAGGCCACATATTACTTCTTTCTGGTTGACACTGACATGACTGTAGACCATGATTTCAGCATATGCTACCACCATTAAGAGGATTCTATAATAATGGGTGTAAAAACTGAAATGAAAAGCTGGCCCTGATGAAATAATTATTTCCTTCTCCTATTATTACCCTTTTTGGACTCATCAAGTGACTGTTCAAGATTTGGAATCAATAAGCCTTTAATCTGAATGTGGAACTGCAGGTCTTCACCTCTGGCCTGGGGTCTTCTCTGTGGTGTAGCTCTCCGGTATTTTCCCTCAGTGGTCCTTCCATGTCAGAGGAGAAGGTTAGCAGCCCTTCTGGGAAGATGGACGGAGAGAAGCCGGTGGATGCCAACAAGGAGAAGCGAAAAGAGGAGGCAAGAAGAACAAAGATGGAAGTGGAGATGGAGGTCAGTGTTGAATCCCTAATGAATACATTAACATACGCCTTGATATGTGTAACAAACTCAAAGCAGAGCAAGATTCTATCCTGGCTGAAAAGACAGCAAAAGATAGCAAGCCAATTGAAGTCACCCTACCTGATGGCAAACAGGTGGATGTGGAGTCCTGGAAAACCACGAAGTATCAGATTGCACGTGTAGTCAAGGCCTGGCTGACAACACCTTTGTTGCTAAGGTAAACAAAATCGTTTGGGACCTGGACCGCCCACTGGAGACAGATTGTACTTTTGGGGCTTCTCAAGTTTGAGGATGAGGAAGCACAGGCAGTATATTGGCACTCTAATGCCCACATAATGAGTGAGGCCATGGAGCGAGTCTACCGCAGATGTTTATGTTACAGCCCACCAATAGAAAATGGCTTCGATTAAGATATGCACCTTAAAGAAGGGGGTGTGTCCAGCAATGATTTCTCTTTCCTGGAAACTTTGTGTAAGAAAATCATTAAAGAGAAACAAACTTTCTAAAGATTCGAAGTTAAAAAGGAAACATTACTAGAAATAGTTTAAGTATAACAAGTTCAAGTGCCGGATATTGAATGAGAAAGTAAATACTTCAACCACGACTGTCTTTCGATGTGACACTTTGATAAATCTCTGCTGGGGTCCTCATGTCCGACACACTGGCAAGATTAAGACTTTGAAGATACACAAGAATTCCTCCACATCCTCGGAAGGCAAAGCAGACATGGAAACGCTCCAGAGAATTTATGGCATTTCATTCCCTGACCCCAAGCTACTGAAAGAGTGGGAGAAGTTCCAAGAGGAAGCCAAAAACCGAGACCATGGGAGTACTGGGAGGGACCAAGAACTATATCTCTTCCATGAATTCAGCCCTGGAAGTTCTTTTTTTTTTCCTGCTAAAAGGAGCCTGCATTTACAATACACTAATGGAAT
This sequence comes from Hylomyscus alleni, assembly GCA_019843855.1. Classification (NCBI taxonomy): domain Eukaryota; kingdom Metazoa; phylum Chordata; class Mammalia; order Rodentia; family Muridae; genus Hylomyscus; species Hylomyscus alleni. The sequence continues at coordinate 6,478 of JADRCC010565407.1, forward strand.
TTATCAGGAGTGAATACAGGAAAACAGGGTTCCAGGAGGTTGTCACTCCCAACATCTTCAATAGCCAGCGCTGGATGACCTCTGGCCACTGGCAGCACTACAGTGAGAATATGCTCTCCTTTGAGGTGGAGAAGGAGCATTTTGTCCTTAAGCCAATGAACTGACCGGGACACTGCGTGATGTTCGATCATCAGCCAAGGTCCTGGTGAGAGCTGCCCTGCGGTTAGCTGATTTTGGTGTGCTTCATAGGAATAAGCTCTCAGTGGCTCTCACTGTACTCACACGGGTCTGAAGATTCCAGCAAGATGACACACACATATTCTGTGCCATGGAGCAGATTAAAGATGAAATCAAAAGTTGTTTGGATTTTCTTCACACAGTATAGAGTGTCTTTGGATTTTCATTTAAATTGAATCTTTCTTCTAGCTCAGAAAAATTTCTTGGAGATATTGAAATATGGAACCAAACTGAGAAACAACTTGAAAACAGTTTGAATGAATTTGGTGAGAAGTGAGAACTAAATCCTGGTGATGGAGCCTTCTATGGTCCAAAGATTAATATACAGATAAAAGATGCTATCAGCCGCTACCACCAATGTGCAACCATCCAGCTGGACTTTTAATTGCCCATCAAGTTTAATCTTACTTAGGTCAGTCATGATGGTGATGATAAGAGAAGGCCCATGATTGTTCACCGAGCCATCCTGGGGTCGGTGGAAAGAATGGTTGCCAGGCACTGGCAGAGCCTCTCAGGAGACAGCTATATCAGGCGCTTGTCAGCAAGCACTTGTTGGCATCCACAATAGTGTCTGGGTTTGGTCACTGTATATGGGATAGATCCCCAGGTGGGGCAGTCTCTGGATGGTCTTTCCTTTAGTCTCTGCTCCACACTTTGTCTCTGTATCTCCTCCCATGGGTATTTTGTTTCCCCTTCAAAGAAGGATTGAAGCACCCACATTTTGCTCTTCCTTCTTCTTGAGCTTCATGTGGTCTGTGAATTGTATCTTGGGTATTCCAAGCTTCTGAGCTCATATCCACTTATCAGTGAGTGCATACCATGTGTGTTCTTTGGTGATTGGGTTACCTCACTCAGGATGATATTTTCTAGTTCCATCCATTTGACAATACAGAGGTGGACACTGTCAGCCAACAATTGGACCAAGCACAAGGTCCCCAATTGAGAAGCTAAAGAAAAGACAGAAGGAGCTGAAGGACCAACCAATACCCTCAGAGCTCCCAGGGACTAAACCATCAACCAAAGAGTACACATGGAGAGATCCATGGCTTCCGATGCATAAGTAGCAGAGGATGGCCTTGTTGGACATCAATGGGAGGAAAATCCCTTGGTCCTGAGAAGGTTCTATGCCCCAGTGTAAGGGAATGCTAGGTCAGGGAAGCGGGTGTGGGTGGGTTGGTGAGCAGGGGGAGGGGGATGGGATAGGGGGTTTTCAGAGGGGAAACCAGAAGAGGGGATAACATTTGAAATGTAAATAAAGAAAATATCTAATAAAAAATAATTGCCATCTTTACGGAAAACTACAGGGGCAAATGGCCTTTCTGGCTCTCTCCTCGCCAGTTGATGGTGGTCCCTGTGGGACCCGCATGTGATGAATATGTCCAAAAGGTATAGCAACAATTCCATGATGCTAAATTCATGGTGGACATTGACCTGATCCATGCTGTACCTTGAATAAGAAGATCAGAAATGCACAGTTAGCACAGTATAACTTCATCCTTGCTGTTGGTAAAAAAGAGAAAGCCCACGGCATGGTAAACATCTGCTAGAGAGACAATAAGGTCCATGGAGAGTGGACTGTGGAGGAAACTGTGGAGCAGCTGCAGCAGCTCAAACAGTCCTGCAGCAAGCAGGCAGAGGAAGAGTTTTAACAGGCACATGGTCCCAGCTGGCTCGGTGTAAAGGAAGACATTGTTCACTGGGAAGCATGGCTTCAAGATGAGCATGCAGTAGTTCTGCAGTCTACATGAATCAGGCCTTTTGATCTGGACAAGGCTTAGAGAATGTTGTTAGATGGGGGTTAAGAAGAGAATCATTAAAAATATTTTGTTCATTAAATGCCTCCAAAATGGAAAATCATGGGAGATGTTTTATGTACCCAGGTTATTTCGTATGAATTCAGTCAATTAGAAAATAAAAAAAATTTAAATGTGCCTAATGAAAAAAAAAACCATTAATCTATACTTTTTTTTCCAAAACAATGTTTTCAAAAAGTATTCCTATTAGGAAGAGGAAATCACCAACTAAGAACTAGTTGTTCAATTTCTTCATTTGCACTTCTGAACTTTTAGTTTCTTCAAGCAAATTGATCAAAACTGGGCCATTTTCTTACAAACTGGTCTAAATATTTTAAGTGCCATAAATCTCAGAATTCCTGAGTACTCTTTTATTGAGCAATGCCCCTTAAGTGATAACATCTACTGTCAAAGGCATCTTCCAAAAAATACAGCAATTTTTGAAAGAGAAACGAGATTGTCTTTTAAAGTAATATAACCCCAGTGCAATTTTCTCTCTTCTCCCTCTCTCTCTCCCTCTCACCCCCTCTCTTTCTTCCTCTTTTTGACCTGTTTTATTTCCTAGGGGTTTTAAGTAAAGACCTCCAATTTAAAACCTATTATTCTGTGGTAGCTGCTCTCCCCTCCCCCAAGTGAAACCTTGCTGTAATCTCTGCCCTGTTATTTCTGACTTCTTCACTTTACTTGGCACCGGCTTATCAAATTCAAGGTGTGTGTGTGTGTGTGTGTGTGTGTGTATGTGTGTATATGTGTGTGTGTATATGTGAGTATGTGTGTGTATATGTGTGTGCATGTGTATGTGTGTGTATGTGTGTGTGTGTGCATGTGTATGTGTGTGTATGTGTGTGTGTGTGCGCGCGAATATATGATGTGCATTCGACAGAGCAGACAAGTAATTCTAAATATATTACATACCCACCTGTTTCTTCTTTCACAAGTCCCAAGGATTCTTTCGCATCCTGATTTCTTGCTGGTGTAGCTGTCTTGTTCACTGTGTTCATTACTATGATGGTAAGTTTTCACACGATGGAATTATCTCTGAAATAGTTATTCACCAATCATTTCATTTCTACAAAGTGCTTGGCCTTATATTAATGGCATGGAATGGTTGTAAAACAGGGAGAAAAATGTTTCTTGCTCACTCTAATTCAAGTAGATGTATGTCAGTAAAGTACTAGTACTGAGGCCTTTTGAGGTCAAGTAGGCTTTCCTCATCCATGTTAGCAAGTCTATTGATGTTGTCTTTGCTCAGATCTTGTCTAGACCATGTTAGTGAGACTTCATCTAAGTGCTGAGAGTGGGAAAAATTGTCTTCCTGAGAGCTTTCTCATTGGTTATCCGATACCCAATGGTCAGCACTGAAAGCACAAACAAATACAAACACTATGTAGACCTAGCATGCTGTATTCATGTCTTTAGAAATGTGTGTATATATACATATATTATAAATATATTTCTTTCTAACACACACACACGTATGTACACTCGTGTATGCCATATCAATTGAAGCAAAAAAAAAAAAAGAACATGAATTTGAAAGAGAGCAAGGGAAGTGTTAAATGGGAGATTTTAGAGGTAGGAAAGGGAAGGGAAAAATGATATAATTATAATTTCAAAAACTAAATAAATAATTTTTTAAAAAAGAAGATGGTCTCTGATTTCACAGTCTCCCAGCCAGTGCTGGGAAGAAAGCTCTCTAGAAAAGAACCACCAGCATTTTAAAGCAGTGGTCATAAACTGAAGATATGCAAGCTATCTGAGGGCGAGCATGACTGTAAATATTTCAACTGGATCAGTTTTCAGGTCTTAACGTTCAGTTTGTTCTCACCTCACATCTGCCTGGCGCCCAGCTGGTCTGATTTGTTCTTACCTGTTTTATTCTTTCTACACTCTCCAAAGGGAAGCTGACACCACCCGAACCTTCGCAGAGGAAGAGTCCTAAGGACAGAGCCTTTCATACTGAACCAGAGGCAAGCAGAGAATTCCTTTGACAGAGACATTGCCTCTTAAGAACTACAGCCTAAGAGAGATATTTGCATTATAATTTTATTTTTTTAAGATGAACACATACCAATAATTGTATTTTGAAATTTTATTTTTTGAAGTTTTATTAAATTGTTTATTAAGTGATAAAGTCACAATTAAAATTAGAAGAAATATTTTAACTATATTTATGATGTGACATTAGATAGGGTAACATTCAGTAGAAACAATAAAAATATTTCAAGAGTAAAAAGGAATTACATAATTTCTCTTTTTTAAAAATGAATAACAAGGATTTCAAATTATTACAGTGTTTTTATTACATTAAACACACTCAGAGAATTGTGCAACATTTTATTTTTATACCATCAATATTTATAACATGCCAGAAATAGCATCTTTTGCAATTAATCATATGGAACTATATTATATATCATAAATGTTCTATGATGTGTATACTTAAATAACATTAATTTGGCAAAGTTAGAGGAAAATATTTGAAAGCTTCTGTTCTAAAGGATAGTGTATTTTTTTTAACAATTCATCATTTCTTCTAATATTAAAATGCTTTTGCTCTAGCTAGGTGATGGTACATGCCCATAGTCCCAGGAGATGTGAGGAACAGGAGTTTAAGGCCAGTCTTATGCTTGATATCCAGCCTGTGTTACAAGTGACCTTATCTCAAAGTAAAAGATAAAATACCAAAAACAAAAGCAAAATCCTACCTGATCTGACTGTACATTGAGCAACTTCATAATAAATTAGGACAAGCTCCTGTCATGGAACATTCTAGGTTGTCCACACTGGTTAGAATCTGTCTTAAAGGATCTTAGAGAATACGTCATCAATCAATTGGAGGAAGTGGCTTCCTTTCCCTATTTTTAGTAGTTTCAGCAGGATGGAATGTATGACATTTTTTCTAAATACAGGTGTGCTCTGCTCGATCCCTCTGGTTCTCAGGAGCTGATTGGTGGTTTCCTGCTGTCACTTTTACTTTCAAGTGACAGTGTGGCTAAATTTATCAGTCATGACAGAACCACCTTTTGGGGCCTGATAGGCAGTACCATCGACAGGAAGCAATGCCTCCTGGAGTAAGGCAGTAAATTAGAAAATGGAGCTTCCCAAATCTCACTATTGGGAAAATGAAGTCTCAACCAACCTACTGTTCCTTGTCCTATCTTGTCAACTTGTGGAAATAAGCCAACAGTTATGAATGTGTGCAGACGAGACAATCCATCAGTGACATCTGTAAACAATAATTGGTGTGTGTTTGTGTGCATTTATACATATACATATAATTGCCTCAGCCATTTCAGACAATGGGTTTGATTATAATTAGCACTTCAGAAGATGAACTGGCATTCACATTGTTTGAAAGAAATGTTATAAAATAAGTAGGTACTCCCAGGGGATCAACAATTGTTGAAGCTCTGAGACAGACTTGTGTCTCATCACAAGTGTTAGAGTCAGTTCCCTGGACTTACGTGCCCCACAAAGACAGGGACCTACCTGCAGCCCTGGAAGAAGAACAAAATGTACTTCTTGTTATGGAAATGTGAGATGAGATGGAATGGGCTGAAAATGGGGCTGGAGAGATGCCTCAGTGGTTAAGTGCACTGGCTGTGCTTCCAGAGGACCCAGGTTCTATTCCCAGACACACATGGGGTTCACAATTGTCCGTCACTCCAGTTCCAGGAGTATGGCACCCTCACACAGACATACCTACAGGCAAAACACCAATGAACATAAAATAATAATGATAACAAATCTAAAAATGGAGATCACATATGTACATATACATGTACACACATGCATGTACTTACATGTATATATGTATATTACACATATATGTATATACGTGTGTGTATATATACATATATATATATGTATATATAAAGAAAAGTGGATGTTGTTAAATACATTAGAATAAACAAAGGACCCCCTGATCTGGGTCCATACATTAGGTCTCTGAAAGGCATGACACAGAGAAATAGAAAGTGAAATAGTAAAAATAACATTTCTGTACCAGAGACCCACTTTCCACCAGCCTCCAATCTGTCTTTGAATGTGAGCAACTGTGCTGTGTCTGGATGCCTAGAAAAGTCCCTAAGGAAGATTCCAGACTGGGCCCTAATGAAGGCTCACTCCAGTGACAGTGGGTGGTGACATAGGGAGGGGAGTAGGAATGACTGTGAGTGAGCGCACTCACTTTTTCTCTCAGCATCTCTGTAGCTGAGTGCTAGATCATGCCAACATGATCCGACTACAGTTAAGAAAAATTCTGTTGGAGTACTAAGATTGACCTCATAAGACTGTCTTCATCTCCTGGTGACAGGCAGTATGCTAACTTGGTGTGTAGGTGACTACCAGGCACATGATGAGGTTGGCAGAACGCAGATCAACTCATTCCTTCTTACCATCGTCACTTGGCTATGGGAGAAGTTTCCTGCTCAGACGTTGAGTGTAAACGCCAGCCTTAACTGTGCTCCCTTATGCCTTGGTAGCATGAGAAGTGACTCTGTTCCTCAAGTTCTTCATCTGGCACATTAGGAGACCAGGCTAATTGTCCAGGGACAAGCAATTAGCACATAGTCCTGTTCTCCAAACCTCTAACTATTGGGTCCCACCACCATTCTCTTTTTGCTGAAAATTCATATCCTGCTGATCAAAGTTGGCATCCAAGAGAAAAGTATTTGTCATTACATGTTACTTAGAGAGGCGTAACAGTTGTAGAAAGCCTTGGAGTGGACCTTGGAGTCAGTCAAACCTGGCTTTAAAGTCTTTGCTGCCACTTACTGAGTTATGCAATCTTAGGCAAATAGATTAATCTCTCTGAGACTAGTCTCAGAGAGACTAATTCTCTCTGAGACTAATTCTCTCTGAGAATTAGTTCTTTTGTCTATAAACTGGAGGATAATGTTTCTTTATTTCTTGTAATTGTTGTGGGAAAATGAGGGGCAAGCAGCTAGCTCATAACAGTCAACCTTGGCTACTCTTTTTCCTTCAGTTTGTATACCCTGGGAACTGTGTCATTTTAATCTGAGAGCAAATGGTAAATATGACCTTAATTTGGATATGGCTCACTGTGTCTCCTCCAAAATTCAGGTTCTGCCAAAGTGACAGCATGAGAGGATAGCATTTATGCCCTGATTAGGCCACAATGACTCCTTCCTCATGAATGAAAGTGGAGCATTTACAAGAGAGGCTTCAGGTGACACTGAACTAGCGGCTAGCTTCCTCTCATGACAAGATGACTAAGAACCTTAACCAGACTAAATGCTGGCACCTTGATTGTGGAATTCCAAGCCAGTAGGACTAGGAGAAATAAAAGCTTGTGCTGTAGAATTTACCTGCTCTCTCGTGTTCTGTAACATCAACACAAAGGGGCTAAGGCCGCGACCTATTTTTGTGAATTGCTTCCCAGTGCTCAAGCCAGTAATGCACTCAGCTTTGCAGTTGGAGTCTCCATGTTCAGTATGGGAGCCGGACAGGGGTGGGCTCAGCCTAAAGTGCTAATTCTTTTAAACTCTTAGAGGGTCTGTTGTTTTTCATGAACTAAGATGTGGACAATGTAGCCAGGGGCTCTGCTGTTTACATCCATGGAGGCCAGTGGCCATGTAAGCAGGACTGTGTGGTTTGTGTGGTGTAATGTGATTTGTTAGAGTGTGAGTGGTTTATAACCATCATTTGCGAGTAAATTACTTAGCCGTATTCTTCTTTATGACTAGCTGAAGAAACTAACTTGATGGTATAATATAATTTATTCCTGTGAATGAGTGAGTGACCTTCACATTTCAGTCCATCTCCTGTGAGTTATGACCCATTTTTTTCACTCAGAGAAATGGCCTATGTTTTAGCACTGTCCACCATTTTCCGCGTGCTGTCTCACTAATTGTGTACATAAATAAAGCCAGCCTTCTAAGATGGTGATGAAAATTCTATTAACACACTAAATATCAAAATCACTCTGTTGGTGCATCTTTCTTCTAAAGGTCTGTGAGTATCATGAGCAGCAATGAACTCTCTTTCTTCCTGTTTTGATAATCCCCTTGGTAGACTAAATCATACTACTCCCATTTTACAGATCGGCAAGCAAAGGCTCAGAAAGAAATACACAACTTTGGATTGGGGAGAAAACTCAACTGGCAAAATGCTTGCTTTGTAGGTATGAAGACTGAGTTCTATTTCCCAGTATACACACACACACACACACACACACACACACACACACACACACACACACAAATTCCCAAGCAAACAATTTGGAAGTGATGCAGCCTACTTTTAATAATAGTGCTGAAGAAACAGACATGTAGATTCCTAAGGCTTACTGGACAGCCAGCCTAGACAACATGGCCAGTGTCTTAGGATTTTACTGCTATGAACAGACGCCCTGAACTATAAATACTCAGTGGCTTTTATTACCAAAAGTTCTATAGTCTTAAATTGTCCATCCAAAACCACGGTCAGGTCTGTCATGGCAATACTCCATAATCCTGGAACCGATTTCTATCTTAGTTTGGGTTTCTATTGCTGTGAAGAGACACCATGATCATAGAAACTCTTATAAGCACAACATTTAATTGGGTCCGGCTTACAGGTTCAGAGGTTCAGTCCATTATCATCAAGGTGGGAGCATGGTTGTATCCAGGCAGGTATGGTACAGGAGGAGCTGAGAGTTCTACATCTTCATCTGAAGGCTCCTAGGAGAAGGCTGTTAGACTGGCTCTCACATAGTGAGGAGGAGGGTTTCATTGCCCACTCCCACAGTAACTCACTTCCTCCAACATGGCCACACCTCCCAATAGTGCCACTTCCTAGGCCAAGCATATTCAAACCACCACAGCAAGTCTAGTCCAATGAAAAACCCAGTTTCAAAACACAAGATGGCCAACACCTACAGACAGCTGACGTTTTCCTGCCTAGAGCCACCCCCATTCTCCTTCATACATGGGAACAAGTGCAATCCTTCACAAGCACACTTTTAGCTCCCAGTTTG
>JADRCC010565417.1:16474-57401 GCA_019843855.1 Hylomyscus alleni
GGCTGTTAGTTTTTAATTTATAACCATGAATTTCTCATAGAGTAATAAAGGATATTGTTTGCTAAATAGTCCAGCACTGTATAAAAATAAGTGCTTTTTGAAAAGAAAATTGATACTTGTGCCACATTCTGCATACATTATTTAACCAATATTAATACATAACTGATTACTAAATTAGTTTTAAAATATCATCTGCAGTTATCTACTTCTTTATAGTATTCTATAAATTTTAACAAGAATTTGTTAGTTAATAAAGTAATGAGGACTTTAAAGATACAGGTAATCGGAGTAAAGCAATTGGTATTAAGAATATAATTTAAAATTAATTTTCAAATTTGTCAAATAAGTGCTTATAGAAGCACAGAGCATGTCTGAAGACTGTGCTTGACTTTTGTGTCCTCTGATGCTAGTATCCCTGCAGCTGCCCTCGACTTATTTGATTACATGCTTGCCTTGGATCCCAGTAAGCGTTGCACTGCTGAGCAGGCTCTTCAGTGTGAGTTCCTACGAGACGTGGAACCCTCCAAAATGCCTCCACCAGAGTAAGTGACTTTTTTTTAAATTTTAGATTTGCATAATCTGGACAGCTTTGAAAACTTTGTTAATTAGTTGTCATGATCCATGATTCCATGCTGAAGTTGAAATAGTTAGGTAAGACATCAGAAAATTACATGAGCATCAAGCATGCAAGTGCTTGTTTATTGTTGGATTTACCGTAGAACAATAAAAACAGCCTTTACCATTTCTTTAGCTGATGTTGGGTAGTGATATTTCCCCTCCATAACAGTTCTGTTATGGTGGAATATGGCTGTCAGACCTAAGCTTCTAGTGATGCTGCTTTAGCCAGAGTTTTGAGTTATATGCCAAGCTTAATCTGTACAACCCTCTACGGTAGGTATTATTATCACTGCTTAACAGAGGAGGAAGCAGGCTCAAAGAGGTTAAAAAACTTGCCCAAGAATACAAATATGGTAAAGGATGGTGCCAGTTCTCAAATTGAAGTCAGTTTGATAAGAAACAAGTTCTGAAATAATCTGTGACATCTCCCACAATAGAAAATCCTTATCATTATTTCAAAGAATGTTAGTATCAGAAGCATGCTTGGAATGATTCTTATCATGGAGGGAAAATGCAGTTTGGAGAATTAGAATAGCTAGTTTCTTAAATATTCATATAGCTTCTATAATTTGTCTAGAGTCAGTTGGGAAGAAGATTGTCCATTTGTTCTCTATGATAGGGGCTAAAGTTTTGTAGGTATTTTCTTGATATTTCTTAATGTGATCAGCAACATTAAAAGCAAGCCTTCTCCAATAAAATATGTTGGTGTAATAAAATTTACATATTTTAAATCAATAAACATGGACTTTAGAGTTCAAATACTGGCTCTTCCACTTTCTAGTTGTATTGAGTGTATTTCCACAGGGTTTGTCATTAAGATTTTATTGAACTATATATAAATGGCCCATGAGGTAGTTTGAAAGTTAAAAAAGTAACTATCATCTGACATGCAGAAGTCATTCACTAGTTTCAGGGTTTTGTTTTTTTTTTTTTCTTTTTCTTTTTTTGACTCAGTTTGGGTGGTATAGTACAGGCTGGCCTTCAACTCAAGATCCTCCAGTCTGCCTCTTGAGTGCTTGGATTCCAGGTGTGCACCACTTCACCTAGATCAGATACTGTTGAGCTAAATGTTTGATATTTACTATTCTTATGCTTATTTAGATATATCAGTAGTCTCCAAGTGGCTTGATTCTAGTAGCATATCAAAGGTTTTGTTGTTGTTTTGTTTTACTGGTTTTAACTTTTGATTTTGAGTTTTCACCTCCACAGAAAAATAGAACATTCTTCACCTAGATTCAATAATTAATTGGTGTGTGGACACATTTGTTTCATTACTTTATAAGCTTTTTCTGAAATAGTTGAATATTAAGCTGTTGCATGCATCTATAAAGACTGGAACTTCTCTACAGCATAAAACATAAGACCTAGTAGTGCATAGTACATATTTAAGTCTCCCCACTAGCCCAATAACATTTTTTTTTAAACAAATTTTCTATGGAGTCAAGATTGAACAACTTGTTTAGAAATTACATATTTGCTTACTTAGCATATATCTTCAGTCTTTCCTCACTCTTAGAGAAGGTTTTGACGACATGACACTACCTTCTCTTTTTGGTGGTGAACATCAAACCCAGGGTCTTAAACATGCCTGGCGAGTGTTCCTGCTAAGCTCCATCTCCAGTCCCAATGAAGGCTACGAGCCTAAGGTAGCAGTTTGCTAGAGCATCCCATAATCTGGATTTGATTGGTTTTCTGTGATCAAAATTACATTAATATTTTTCAGTGCGAGAATAATACCTACAAGGTAACATGTTCTGATAGAATACATCAAGAGGAATATAATATAATTTTGTCCTGTTATTTGAGACATAATTGCTAATTCTCATCACTTAATCATGAAAGGATTGTAAAGCTGTTTCAAGCTTATTTTCATATAAGCTTCTAAAGCGTTGTAAATGTATCCATTGAGATCTCAATGGCCATTAAATTCACTTAGAAAATATTAAACATTTGGGCATTCTTTTTTCCTCTTGAACTTCTATTATTTCTTACATTTTTATTCTGATGTAACTAATATTACGTTAGTTGTGGTATTATACTTCTCAAACAATGGTATGTATATAAGTGGATTTCAATTTTAAAACATTTTTATTAATATTAATATAGGATATTTGGTGCTGTATTAGTAGTACACATTTCAGTGTTTTAAACCATTAGTGAATTTTGTTAGATATGAAGTCTAGTAGAAGTGATCGAACTGATATCTTTTCCTATAAATAATTCACATAGTAATTTTCATATCTTTGAACCAGTCCTATTTACTAAACTTTGAGTCATAGCTCTACATTAATTATAATTTACTTGTTATTTTCATGATTATCTTTGCAAATAAACATTCATTGAAAGTAGTTGTGCACAGCCTTTGAACTTCTTCTGCGTTAAGTATCTAAAGTTTTGTTTCTTTTTTTAATAAAAAAAATGAGATGGGGCGGGAACCATTGCTCAGTGGTTAAGATCATTGGTTGCAGAGAACCTGGGTTTGTGTTTTAGCTCTCAAATGTTGGTTCACCATCATCTAAAACTCTAGTTCCAGGGAATTCAAGGCCCTCTTCTGAATTTTGTAGGTATCAAACACATATATGTTACACAAACATATTTCCAGACAAAACACTTTTCAATAAACAAACAACAAAAAAAGTGAAAACATTTGAAAAGCTTTTTCCTGCAGGTCTCCTGACAATAAGGAAGTCATGTGACCCAAAAGTTCATTTAGACATTAGACATTAATTTTTCTTATTAGCTCTACCATTTTTTTGTGCTATGACTTAAAAGACTTGTGGAGTTTTGGTTTTTTGTTTTGTTTTTCCTTATAAACTGTAATTCTTGTCAAACAACTCCCTGTAACTTAGACATTATTTTTATCAGGCACACTTTACTGCACTTTTCTATTAAAAAGTAAAGATAGTGGTACACTCAGGTGTTGTGTGAAACTGTTATGGAATGTATGCTCTTAGATATATCACTGAAGAAGGCAAGCCAAGGTTGTGATGACATCAGTTCAGTATTTAAATTAAAAGTTATGTAAGCATTTAATGCCCTCTATTTAATATATAAGAGAAACTGCTAAGTAGGGGTATTATTCTATAAACTATATAACTAAAATGTGAATGAAAAAGCCTCTAGCCTATACCTTATCAGCAATATAAAAGGCATTAAACATTTGGACAGTAATGTTGTAACCATCTATAATTAGAATAAGTATTTCATGATTTGTTAAATAAATGACAGTTACTTTTAGACAACCAAGTGAAGATCAATGATGTCAGACACAAATATAGTTTGTACTGTGTGAGTGGCTCTGACCAAGGATGCCCTGATACAAATTAACATACTACTTTTGTCCACTGGAAATAGGTAATAATCGTTAATCTCATTTTTAAAGTAAAAGAAACTGAGATACAGAGGTCCAGTTACTTGTCTGACAAGATAGCAAATAAGTGGCTGAGCCAGCATTTGAATCTTCAAGGAAGCACATACTTTTGGTTATCTGGAGAACATGCCTGATTTGTTTAGAGAATCAGCATAATTAATCTGCCATTTTAGATCTTTGTAAGGTTATGTTTATATTTCATAGAGATGAGTGTTGAGGTAATTCATAACGAATCTCTTTAAGTTGTGTGAGGGAACAAACAAATCCTTTACCTGGATTTCTTTGCTTTTCCACAAGTGCACTGTATTTCTTGGCTGTTAGAATGGAGGAGGTGTAATGATTTTATTTACCCTAACCTGTACTATAGTGTATTTGAAATCAGCATCCCAACAGAGGCTACAGCCCACATCAGAAACACAAACACATTCCCAGAAAGGAAAGTTTTTTGGAGGGTTTTTGATGCCTTACAGCTTCCCAGTATCAATATTTCAAATTATCCCTTTGTTTGTTACTCCAGGAGGTTTTTACACGCTGAGGCAATGCACCATAGTAAGATGGCTGAGAGGTATGCCTTTGTTTTGTTTTCGGACCTCAGGTGCATAGACTTGGTTTAATCATAATCCTTGTGTCACTCATCATTGGTCCATGCATGGCTCTCTGTTATTATTTTAGTTACTTTAATTAGTTATTTTAAATGTTAATAAGCAGCCATGAGCCTACCAAGCAAAAGCTAGAACTTTGAGAATAACCCACTTTAATCATACCATAACCCTTCTTCCTACCCACGTGTTCCCTTGCCCTCTTCTTCCCAAGGTAACCATCATTCCCGTTTCCTTATTCTTGTATATATTTTCTGTTGCCATCTGTATGTATCCATGAAAAATTACATTTAAAAAATGTAGTTGTTTTTCATTTTATACAAAGGTGTCATGCTGTTTTGTAATCCTGTGGAATGACAGTTTTAAATTAATATTATATTGCTAAGATTCAACCATTCTGTTGCATATGCCTTTATAATATGAGAAAGTAATTGTGGAAGAATTATATACTTGAGCATTCAGGGTATTCTTCTAGTTCAGTCTTTGAAACGGGTCCATGTGGAAATACAGTTCCCTTACACAACCTCAGGTACACTCTTGGAAAGTCCTATGTACCTCTTGAGATAAACATCCAAGTTGAGGACAGCAGGTATATACCACTAGATGGCATTACTTAAAAGAATCTAGATATTCTGGGCAAGTTTATTAACCTTTCCAAGCCTTAATTTTCTTACCTTTAAACTAGAGAAAAGTAATAGTAAGTTTACATGGCCTTATTACCGGGATCAAAAGAAAACATTTGCAAATCAAGTATTTTTGTCTTTAAGGAAAAGTTACATTTAGTGTTCAGTGTTAAAGAATCATATTGAGATGAAAAATTACTGTAGAATTAGAGGTGATTTTGGTAGTTACTAATCACATAGAATTCTGTTGATGAGTACAATGAGCCTCTCTGTGCCTGGATTATCAATTCTTGAGACTCATCTGTAGAATCAGTTTATTTCTAAAACAGTTGGTAATAGTAGCAAATATGTAACTAAAAAGTGAAAAGATTTTACTAAAAAGTTTTGTACAAATCCTGTGTTCTAGCTTATTATGTTACTCTCCTTTTTATTTATGTCTGGCTTTTACAAATAGCATGTTTCTGCATCCTTTTTCAAAATTCGTGTTCAGTGTTCAGTGTGTTGTAGTTGGTTTTAAAAAGTTATACCAAGGACAATATCTTTTATTAATATATTCTTCATAATTTCGATGAACAATTAACTTAATTGATTATTCAGAAGACAAAAAATAGTTCATCTCTAGAGTACTTGAACATAGGCGTGTACAGCAGCTGTGACAGTATGCACAAGGCCCACCTAGGATCAAGCCAGACAAAAATCTCATCATGGAGGGAAGGAGTTAGTTATGAAAGCTCACTCCCAGCTGAGATATTTGCAGTTATGGCTGCTGGGAAAGGAAGAATCATCTTTTTTCCTCAGGGATGTGGCCCCTTTAGAGTTTATTCATATTCCAGCAGGTAGCCTTTTACCCAAACACATACTAGTAGCACTAAGTTGACTTAGTGAGTTTTGAGAGAGAACACATGAAATTGGGAGGGAATAGAGATTTAGGGGAGATAGGAAAGGAATTTTAGTGGGGAGATGTGGGGTGTACTTGTTCAAACACAATGCATGAATAAAATTTTAAACAATAAAAATTTAGGACAAATAAAAAGAAAAATAATTAGTCCTCCACTAAAGTTAAAACCCTGAAGTATGATGGAATTTTATTAAGTGTTTGTATGAACTTTTCCAGAATGGTTTGAGGGAGGGGTGGCTTTTGTGGGACATTGTAACATTAGTATTTCTTGTTTGGCATTTGTGATTTAGCGTTGATCTGTTTTTTTCAGCCTTCCTTTGTGGCAAGATTGTCATGAATTATGGAGTAAAAAGAGAAGAAGACAGAAACAGATGGGCATGACTGATGATCTTTCCACAATCAAAGCCCCTAGGAAGGACCTGTCTCTGGGCTTAGATGACAGCAGAACTAACACACCCCAGGGGGTGCTGCCACCTGCACAGTTGAAATCTCAGAGCAACTCAAATGTAGCACCTGGTCAGTAATGCTTCTTTGGTTTGTTTTGATCACATTGCTTTCTGACCTGTGTTGAATGTGTTTATTCTGTTAAAACATATTATGGCAAAAAAAGATGAATGTTAAGGGTTATTCGGTGAACTGGGCATTTCTTTATTGTTGGTACCAGCACAACGCACATTATTGTGGATTTGTGGTGATTGGTCAGATTTCTTTTTCCTGTTTTTCTAGTTTAGGAGTCAAGTATATGGATGTCTTTCATTAACATTATTAAATAGTCTATTAAGTTCAGTGTTTAATTAAGGCATAGAAAACACAAAGATAGCCAAAACTACAGAAGGAATTTTTTAGCCCATTGATGGATATCTGTACATTATTCTTATTAAAACTGTAGTTTTAAAAGATTGAAATCTGTTATTTAGACCTAGTTATTTCTTTTTTTGCATTCATATATCTACCTATCTATCTAGAGATAGGATTTCATTTTGAAGCCCTGACTGTCCTAGGTCTCTCTTTATAAGCACTTTAGCATCAGACTCACAAACAACCACCTATCTTTGCTCCCCAACAGCTGAGATTAAAGACATGTGCCACTATGGTTGGCTCGTTGACAGCTGTTAAAAATTTCAGTTTTCCTGAAGAACTGACTGAATATTGGAGAAATAAAATTAACTAGATGTGTCTTACTGGTAATGAGTTGATATGTAATATGCATGTTTGTTTAGGTCTTTCTAACTGAAAATGGCTTAACATTTTTTAAAGAAAGTAATCTGAATAAAAACAGTCTTTTTCATAGTGTGTAAAATATTAGTTTTAATTTCTAAAAAGTTACTTGCACAGTTAACTTCATTTTTGAAGTGGGATAGCATAATAAAGAATTCAGAGACTTCATTCAGAATTACATTTCAGAATCTAGGATCCACTCTTTTAGGATAATAGCTATTGTCTTATAACGTGGCTGGAAGGGGTAAAGGCTACAGATGCCAGCACTGTCAGCAGCTGCCATCGTTCATTTCTCTCACACAGTGATAGCTCCTGGTTAAGTCTGCATGGCTCTGGTGGTAGTCTTTTTTTCTTTTGAAAAATATATTCCTAAAGATGAATTACCCAAAATGGACTGTAGTTTTAATGTCTGCCTTGACTTGTGTTGTAGTTAGATTTTGAAGTCATGATGATAAACAGACTGAAATGCTCATTTCACATTGTATCGTAACTCTTCCTCAAGTGGAATTTTAATACTGTGCAATGAAGAGGTTATGGGGATTGGGAAAACTGTGAATTATGGCAGTTCTAATCAATACATTTTGTCTTTAGTAATAACAGACCCTGGACAGCCGTTAAACCACAGTGAATTGGCAATTCTTCTAAACCTACTACAGTCTAAATCAAGTGTTAATATGGCTGATTTTGTCCAAGTGTTGAACATTAAGGTAAACTCTGAGACTCAGCAGCAGCTAAATAAAATAAACCTTCCTGCTGGAATTTTGGCAACAGGTGAAAAACAGACAGATCCATCAACACCACAACAGGAGTCTTCAAAATCATTGGGAGGAGTACAGCCTTCACAGACCATCCAGCCTAAAGTGGAAACTGATGCTGCCCAGGCTGCTGTGCAGAGTGCATTTGCAGTCCTCTTGACTCAGTTAATAAAGGCCCAACAGTCAAAACAGAAAGATGCCATGCTAGAGGAGAGAGAAAATGGATCAGGACATGATGCTCCATTACAACTCAGACCACCTCTAGAACCCAGCACTCCTGGATCTGGTGAGTGATTGGCTTGGATCTGTTGCTATATATGGCTTTGACTGTTCAGTGATATTTGTTAAAGACATTCTCAGGTCACTGGCGAGAGGTGGTTCCCTATTCTGTTTACTTCCTGGAGTAGATTGTTTAGAAAATTATCCATGTATGATATTATTCATTATGAGTATTATACTTTTCTAAGGTAAATTTACAATAACTCTATTCTCAATACTAAATGTTGTGTGTGTAGTAGAAACTTGCTCTTCAAGCATTAAGTACGATTGTGTGGAGTTGAAGATTGTATTTCTTTAATAATCTTGTGTTTAAGTAGTAGTGGGTAACATGAGCACTTGTGAGATATCCTTTGGTATTTTGTCAAAGGTGGAATATATAACCGTTCTGAATATTTAATTTTCCATGGTAACTTTTGACTGTTTCCTGGTTTTATTTTACTTAGGGCAAGATGACCTCATCCAGCACCAAGACAGCAGGAGGCTATTGGAGCTGACACCAGAACCAGACCGACCTCGGATTCTGCCTCCTGATCAACGACCTCCTGAACCTCCTGAACCACCACCAGTCACCGAGGAGGACCTGGATTATCGGACAGAAAATCAGCATGTACCTACCACTAGTTCTTCATTAACTGACCCACATGCTGGAGTGAAGGCAGCCCTCTTACAGCTGCTTGCTCAGCATCAGCCCCAGGATGATCCCAAAAGAGAAGGTGGTATTGATTATCCCACAGGAGACACGTATGTGCCCAGTTCAGACTATAAGGACAACTTTGGATCTTCTTTCTCTGCCGCTCCGTATGTTAGCAGCGATGGTCTAGGAAGTAGCTCCACTACTGCACCATTGGAAGCACGTAGTTTCATTGGAAACTCAGATATTCAGTCTCTGGATAACTACAGTACTGCTTCATCTCACACTGGTGGTCCACCTCAAACTTCTGCCTTTACCGAGTCGTTTCCCAGTTCAGTAGCTGGATATGGAGACATTTACCTCAATGCTGGTCCCATGTTGTTTAGTGGAGACAAGGACCATAGATTTGAATATAGCCATGGTCCTATCACAGTCCTCACAAACAGCAATGACCCTCCCACAGGGCCAGAGAGTACTCATCCCTTGCCAGCAAAGATGCACAACTATAACTATGGTGGTAACTTACAGGAAAATCCAGGTGGCCCTAGTCTCATGCATGGACAGACCTGGACTTCTCCTGCCCAAGGACCTGGATACTCACAAGGATACAGAGGACACATTAGCACATCAGCTGGCAGAGGTCGAGGCAGAGGGTTACCATACTGAGTATCTGTTTTTCCTCAGGCACATCATTTTTATCTGGAAAGACTTTTCTAGCTGCAATTTCAGGCAGCAATCCAAGAGACTTGAATAATATTAATTCAACAACAGCTTTATTTTTATGTGGAAAGGGTCTTGCATACAATAGTGAAAAAACAAAACAACAAAAAAATCTTTGCTTAAATTCATGCTGTTCTTAAAACTAGCTCTATTGATTGTACATCGTCACAGATTTAGTTAACGATTTTATTTTGTATTCTTGCAGTTTTAAGTGGATGCTAACATTAGGGACATAATGTTTTTATGGCCCTGTTGCAGATCTTCTGAACTATGCACACTTGTGCTTTTTTTTGTAAGTTTGGACCAACTTTTATGTAAACAACCTACCCCTTCCCTCACCTCCAGTTTTACAACAATCAGAAAGGGCACTGATTTATTTGGTATTTTCTTTTTACAAAGCTACCTTTAGTCAAAGGTCACTGTCAGTCTTTGCACCTGCTTTCAGTGTTATTGTGAAAGGTGTACTTTGTGCTCATTTCAGAAAATAAAACACAACCTTTCTCTTGATGCAAACAGTTTTATATAAAAAAATGGTCAACATTATTTTTGTTTTGTTTTTTTCAGGTTACCATAACACAGCAAAATTCATTCAAATGAAATAGTGGTTTTTATATGAAAACTATGGGTAGGGTGGGGAGGGGTTGAGTAAGTGCCTTAACAGGTAAGCTTAAGGTCTGTGGATGAAATTAGCCTTCACACCACTGTCTTTCCCGGGGAGTCTGCATTGTGCTGAGGGGCAGGAAGCTTCTCCGCTTTAGGAGTTGCTTGGTCAGTTGTTAGATCCACTCCCTATGCCTGTCACACTGTCCTTCTGCCTGTCTTTTGGCTGTGTTAACTTTCACTGTTACCTTCTCTTGGTAGGGGTGTAAGAGGAAAAGAAAGGGAGAACTCAGTACCTTTTGTTACTTCTGGGAAGTACTAAAATTTTTTTTGATCAGTTAAGTGGTTGAAAGTAATAATAGGTGAACGAGAATTTTAGAGTGTTCCTTTCTTTCTGGCTGTCTTACTGACCCAGTTTCTATTTGGAGGGCCGGATTTTTTGAAGCAAGTATGTATAACGATTCACAAAATAAATACATATGATACATAATAAGTGTATTAAAGTCCACAGAAAGAGGGTGGCAAACACCATATTTTAAGTTATATAATTTTAAGAAAATGTCAACTTAATTTCTACTTAAGTAGAAATATGTCCTAGATTTAATTTAGTAAAGCAAAAAGAAAACTCAGAAAGAGAAAACCTTCCCTCTTCCTTTCAATCTTGTGAAATTTACTGTAATTTCTGCCAGATTAGAGCAGTGCTATCCTATTGAAATCAACCAAGAAAGAATAACTATGATGTTGTCAAGTCTCACTAAGTTTATGTTCACACACACACAAAACAAAATTATACTTCTGGAAAGGAACCAAAGGTAAATAGCCTGCATCTTCATCATTAATAGGTAACAGAGTGTGCCAACTGACAGTCTCAGTTGTTCTAGAACCTTTTCCATTGGAATATTAAATAGGGAAGAATTGTTATGAAAAGCCAGTTTAACTTCATGCCTGCCCTTTATATGATTTGTGAACCTGCATTTACAAACATTCAGGAAACACTGTTTGGTGACAGAATATTTTAAAGATAATTTTCCAGTTTATGCCTATTAAAAATGAGTTTTCAGTTGGCCATTTTATTTTTGATGGTATTCTGTTGGTGAAAGAAAAAAATTAATGGAAAAAAATATTTTGCTTTTATTTGAACATTGAGTACTAACAACTTAATAAAACAGTAGAAGAAGTGAAGAAATGTTTTGAAATTTAGCAAAATAGAGTATTCAAGTCTCTGAAATTTTAATATGGTGAGTCTTAGAGCTTTAGACTTTCCTATGTGACAGTATCTAAATTATTATTTGTCACATTTGGTACATCTGCTGGCCATAAGCAGCTAACCTAAAATTGAAACTATTTATGTGACATGAATAGCCTGTGTTTTAAAAATTAAATATTTTATATAAAATTGACTTGTGTTTGGATAGTTTTTCTAATTAAACATTTCAGATATATATCCATGTTGGGAGATTGGCTGGGAAGACAGGGAAATTTATTGGCTTTGAAATAGAAAATTGGAACTATTTCTTCTAATAATGTGTTTTCTAAGACTGTGTAACTATATCCTATATTGAAGAAAAGGGGATGCTAATTAAACCATAGTGAAGAGAGGCCAGTGATTGCAGGAGAGTCCAGACTCAGGGTGCTGGTACATGAAAAGATGTCTCACAACATGTTGACACATCAACGAAGTATTAACGCAGTGCTGAAAGGTTGTTCAGTTCAGTGAGTTTGGATTAAGAACAGAGCTGGGAAATAACTACTTAACTTAAAATTTGTATTTTGGGTAAGATTTAAAATAATAAAATTCTAAGGGGGTAGAATCAACTCGCATTGCAGATAAGAAAATGAACATAAAATTGACCTATGGAAAAACAGTCTTCCTATGAAGCTTTTATGTCTCACAAGAATTTTTCCTGCATGGAAACCTCAGTTTGTCCCAAATCTTTAATTGTTACCTGTTGGTAAACTGAAAAAAAAATTTTTTTTTTTGGTTTTTCAAGACAAGGTTTCTTTGTTTAGCCCTGACTGTCCTGGAACTCACTCTGTAGACCAGGCTGGCTTCGAACTCAGAAATCCGCCTCTCTCTGGTGGGATTAAAGGCGTGCGCCACCACTGCCCGGTGGTAAACTGAAAATTTAAAGGAGTAATTCTAGAGAGTTAATTGATTAAACTGGTTTGTGGAATGTGATAGTTTAACACCTCCCACTTTTGTAAGCAAATACACATTCAGTGACTTATCAAGGAGGATATTTAACCCATATAGATGAGGCTTGAAGTATTTCTTGTTTGTTAATGTCTAGGGAAGCTAGGTATTTGAATATTCTATGCTTAAGTGAATATAAAATGGAAATTTGAACAGAGAAAGTAAGGTTCCATGTGGAATGGAAGGAAAACCACAAATCCGCTGATGGAAACAAACTTAAATATGACTAGTTCATAAGAATTACCAAGGTCTGAGGAAAATGCATACGGTGTGGGTTCACGATTCTCAAGTGAAATGGCTAGCACTTGTATGGGAGGTTTTGGTGAATTTGCCTTGAGTCCATTCCTGCTCTGAATATTTTTCACACTAGACGCTTGTTTGAAGTGGAACTTAAATACAGGTCTGAATATGTAACTGTCTGGGATGCTGGCTTTGCTCTTGTAAAGCTGAACCAGACCTACTAGGAACGCCAAATGGAATGACTAACCTCCACAGTACAGCTGAAGAAAGGCTTAGACATTGTCCTGGTTTATTTTTGATAGCTGGATTTTTTGATTGCTAATATGGTTCTTGTACACCGCATATAATTCTGCAGTAAACACTTTAAATTTTATTGCTTTTTCTTGGGTCTTCATATAGCTCAGGCCGGTCTTGTACTCACTGGCTCCTCATTCTCCCAACTGTTAGGATTACAGGGACCTGTTACCATGCCTATGCAATACCAACTTATGACTAGGAAAACTGTTAATGTGACCAGTATTAGACTAGACTAGACTAATAATTTAAATTAATAATAATGTATACTAATAGTAACTTCTTAAGAGCGAAAGCTAGCTCAGTGAATGTTTGCCTAGCATGGACAGTACCCAGGTTTAATCCCTAACACACTCAAAAACCCTAAAAACTTTTGTATGGCCAGGCACAGCGGCCCATGTCTGCATTCCTAACACTTGGAGGCAGAGGCGAGAAGTTTGAGGCTAGGTAGTTTTACCCATTGAGGTTGGAGGCCAGCCAGAGTTATATATAGTGACACCTATTTGAACAAGCAAAAACAAGAAAAGCCTGTTTTCATTGACTATAGAAAAAAACAGAAAAAAATAACTTAGAAAACTAGGTAGTAGCAGATGCATTTCATATTTGCAGTTACTAAAAGGCTCCTGTGTATTTTCTACAGCCACATTCAGTAATTCTGAGACCAAGTCATTAAAATGTCATTTCCTGTTAGCACAGTATTTCGATGGTTCTCTTATTAGAAGTCATTTTATAAGCCTGCCATTTACCAAAGGGCTGCTCCAGTGAGTTTTTCTTAAATTGCTAGAAGTCACTACTAATAAGCTATTTCATGGTCACCTGAAGATGGGTGCAAACAAAATTTTGATCATAGTGGTAATGGCATACTGTAGGTTTCAACTGCTAAGTTTCTAGTTCTCATTCTATTAAAATGAGGGCATGCAGTAAGTCATCTCTCACCGCCCCCTACCACGTTAATTGTTATAAAGGTATTATAAACTTTTTCGAGAGTTTTAAAATGTTCTCATACTTCAGTTTAATGGAAAGGCCGTTTGTCTTTAAGAGGGAAAAAGTTGTACTTGATAGTCAATAAATAAACTTCCATAAGAATCCCAGGGCATCTTTAAAGCTGTATTTTCTTTTTGTGTATATTCAAAGCAGACTCTTTAGAAAAGGCCACTCTTGATTTACTGTGCCATGTATGATTTATTTTTTGTGTGGTGGTTGGGAGGGGGTTGTTGGACAAAGCTTAGAACTTCACGCTTTCCCCTTTCATAGAGTCATCTTTAGGAATAAGAACACAGAAGGGGTTGTTTTGTTTTGTTTTGTTTTATGTTTTGTCAGGTGACAATCTTTTACATTTGTGTTTAATTACTAGTAAATTTCATTAGTTTATTCGGTAGTCTGACCTGCCTAAAGTTTTATTTCTATAGTTTTGAAGGTAGCCCTTGTTGACCTATGTCTTCCAAAGGACCTGTCTTTGGGATATCTTGATATACAAAAATTGAATGTTTTCTGTAGTTAATAATCTTTTCCTTGTGGTTTGTCTTTGGAGACCCTTTTCGTATTGCAAGAGTACACACGAGTCCTGTTTCTAACTATACTTAGAATTTGCTTTGTTAGGTATAGTGAGGCAAGGATTCAGTTGTATGTCTATTTCTGAAACCTATACTTACCAGTTTGTTCTCCCCTACTTTTTAATATCTTCTCCTGAGGTTTCTGTGATGTTCCACCCTCATCTTTCTGTTTTGTGTACATGGTTTTTTTGTTTCTTGACTGGACGTTGAATTCAAAGCCCTGCACATTAGGAAAATGCTTTCCATGGAACTATATTGTGTTGGGGTTTTTTATTATTTTATTTCCACTTCTTAGCAAAATCCACAACCTGTTTGGATAATTTGTTACAGGACAGAGCTTCAAAACTTTACTAGAGGGGGATATAGCATATTTGATGGAGCACGCCCAAAGCCCCAGCTTTGATCTCCGGCATAAAATGTATGAGGTGCTGCACTAGTGTTTGTGAGGTGGAGGCAGGAGGATCAGAAGTTCATTGTCATCCAGCAACACTTTAAGTTCCTGAGGCTATCCTGTGCTACATAAAGACTGCATTTAAGCAAGACAAAACCAGAGAACTTTAAAGTTCTCATCTTTTCTGTTTTCTGTTCCTGTCTCTTCATATCATTTTACCCGTTAGCCATTTTAGTTCAAAATAATATTTAGTCCAACTTTGTTAAGGTGAGCTTGCCATTTAGAAGGTAAGGTGGTATTTTGTTAGGTTCCATTAAGTTGCAAATTTTTATTTCAATATACTTGTTTTTGTTTTTGCAGATTGTATTCTGTTGCTTTTAGAAATGGACTTGTAAGTATTGTGAGGTTTGGGGTATTTGCACATGAGTGCACGTGGTTCCCAGAGGCCGGCTGTTGGGTTGCCTTGGAGGTACAGGCAGTTGTGAGCTTCCCCGTTGTGTGCTGCCTGGTGTTAATGTTGGGAATAGAATTTGGGATCCTCTGCAAGAGTAGTACTTGTTCATAACTACTGACCATCTCTCCAGGCCCATTATTGTAATATTTTAACCTTGACTCTTTATAGGAGAGTTACTATTTAAAAATAAAAATCTAGCCATATTGCCTAGTTATCATTTTAATAGTTTATAGAGTTGATTTATCTTTTCTGTCTTTATGAATGTCTAACTTTTAGAGTTTTAGACTCCATGGATAAACAGATTAGGGATGAGCTACTTAACATTAGTTTTTTTTCCATTCATAAAGCATATGTAATAGGATCACATTAAATTTCTTAACAATGTTTATATAGATTTTCTCTAATATACACTACCATGTCCTAAAAGATATTAATAAATAGGATCTAAGTAAGCCATCCATTTAAAATTTTAACATTGCTGTGTACTGTTGACTAAATAAGTACTTAGGATTCTGTATATGTGTTTCCTCAGGCAGGCATTGATTAGCATGTTCATTGGCAGAATGACAACTGGAAAGCTGTTTTATTTAAAATATATGTCCCAAGAATTATCTGTTGATTAAAGAAGTTAAAGCAGTTTTATTTCTAACGACAATCTTGTTTCATTGAAAATAATTCTTTCAGTTTTCCTCTGTCCCTGTGTATTCGTCATATGAGCAAGGTTCTGCTCAAATTTTCCTTTTCTGAAAATTTATATATTCTGCAGTATGTTTGAATGAACAGTTAGCATCATGAGGGTACACTTAATATCTGTTTTTAAGCAGATTATTAATATCGTCTGGTGTGTTTTAGGGGTAGATCTATTCTTTCTTGTTCTTTTAATTTTAAGTTGTGTTTGCCCAGGCTAATCTTGAACTATAAGCTCCAGTAACCCTCACTTAGCTTCTAGGTGAGAGCTGGGACTTCTTGTTATTTTTTTATTTTCTTCATTAAATTTCCCATTCTACTTCCATTCTCTTGCTATTCAACTATAGTTTATTTTCTAATGTATTCAACTGCTTGGTTTTGGTGTTTATTCAATTTCGTATTCCCTACTTTATTGAGTAATAATTCTCTTCAACTTTGAAAGAGGGAATTTTAATGTTTAGAATCACTGATTACTTCTTTGACTTGATCTTATTGTTTTTAAAATTACTGTATTTTTACTTGTTATTTTCTAAAACACTGGTGAGATCCCCTGTATTCTTGTTTTCTGTTTGCTTTATATATTCATATATACTAAATTATTCCTCACATAAAGGTTCCTGGTATCTATTCACTTTTTAAACATGAATTATAGATTCTGTTTTAGTATGCCCCAATTACTGGTCTTCTGTTTAGTTTGTGCTGTCTGCCAAGTTGTTTTGAGACTAGGTCTCTATGGGCAGGACTGGTCTTGTTCTCAGTAATCTTCCTGTGTCAAGCCTCACATGTACTGGGACTATTTGTGCCATCATGCCTTGACACTCCACCTTTTTGTGTAACAATTGTGGTTCTTGCTTTAAAATATATTTTATTTTTTAACTCAGTGTGTCTCTTTGTGGGTGTGTGCATGTGCATGTGCATGCAAGGGCAGTGTCTAGAAGAGAGCATCAGATACCCTGGAGCTGGAGTCACGAGGTGCTGGGAACAAAGCTTGGAGCCTAAGGGCAGTATGTGCTCAGACTACTGAGCTCTCTTTACATTTGTTTAAATCTTTTCTGAGATTTTTATTTTCAAATTATACTTTGGTGCCTTCTGTTGACATCTAATTTAAAAGTTAACAGATTTTTCCAGCTACATTTTCCTTTTTGAAATGTAATTTTTGTTGGTGCTAAAAACTGAACTAGGCCTTGTGAATGCTAATTCCCCCCCCCCCCCACAGGGTTTCTCTGTATAGCCCTGGCTGTCCTGGAACTCACTCTGTAGACCAGGCTGGCCTCGAACTGCCTCCCAAGTGCTAGGATTAAAGGTGTGCACCACCACTGCCCTGCCCTTGTGAATGTTAATGAAGTATTCTGTCACTGAGATAAGTTCCCAACCTATATCTTGAGTGAATGACATAATGAATAAAAAAGGTATTGCTTGAGCCTGGAGGTGATGGTGCAGACCTTTGGTCCCAGTATTTGAGAGGCAGAGACAGGCAGGTCTCTGAGTTCAAGGCCACCCTGGTCTACAGAGTGAGTTTCAGGACAGCTACACAAACAAACTGACGCTGTAAACAGACAAAATTGCATAGGATACTATATGAAAAATTAAATATATCCACTTTCATTCTACTTCAGCTGAATACTTGCTCCCCATTTATTTCGTAGTAAAATTCACGAGTTTTAGGAACAATTTTTAAAAAGATGTTTCTGTTCTTATATACCGTTAGCTATTTCCAGAACAGTTCTGCAGCTATATTTGGGTGGAATATTAAATAACCTTCTTTAAGATCAAGAATGGGTTTTGCTATTCATATGACCAACGTTTTGTGGCAATTTTGTTACACAAAGAAGAAAAGTGGCAAGGAGGAGAAAAGAGTGGTGTTTACTGCCAGACAGGACTGTAAGACAAATAGAAGTGAGAAAGTCAGAACTCTTAGCATCATAGAAGACTTACTGAGTTACCGGAAACATGCAGGAGACCGAGCAACCATGAATGAGTGCGGTCTCTACTAGCAGCCTGCTTTCCCAGGGTTGGTAGGGTGGCTCAGTGCACAAAAACACTTGCCAGGAAGCCTGATTTAAGATCTATCTATGGAAGCACACAGGAGGGTGAGTGCCAGCTCCTACGAGTTGTCCTCTGACCCCCCACATAAATGTACTGTGGCTGTGTGCCCCCACACATGCACACAAATTAAACTCAGCATAATTTACTGTTACTATGGAAAAAAACTGAAATAATTACCTATTTCACTAGGGCAAAAATTAAGATACTAAGCAAAAAAAGAATGCATTTTGACTGAGCAACTCCTGTGGACCCTTTCTGTACTGATACATGTATCATTCATTCATGTTTTAGTTACAATTCCTGTTGCTGTGATAGTAATCTGGCAAAGGCAAGTTCAGAAAAGATTCATTTGGGCTTAGAATCTAAGGTGCAGTCCATCATGGCAGGGAAGTCAAGGAAGCAGGGACTCAAAAAGAGCTGGCCACATTTCATCCATGGGGAGAAGAAAGCCATGCATTCTTGTGTCAATAACTTCTCCCTTTTTATTCTTCTGAGGATTCCTGCACAGGAAATTGTGCTACCGAAGAGGACAAGTCGCCCCACCTCAATGAACCCAATCAAGATAACGCCCCATAGCTGTGCCCATCCCCAAGTGATTCTAGATCTCATCAGTTTAGCATTTGGGAGTAACCATGATGACATAACAATACTCATCTGTGAGAGAGATACAGTGGATATAAGGTAGCATAACCCCATTTAATTAGGCAAGTATTTATCTATCATACATAATGCCTTTGATCTGTGGGGGACAGGGCAGGCCTTAGCACATAAAGAAGAGATTTCAAAACTCAAAACTATTTGTGTCATTAGTAATTGACTAGTGTAATGATTAGATACTAGCTTTACCATTTATTAATCTGTACATAGCCTTAGCAGTTTATTGAGACCTCATTTCTTAAAATTTTATTTGGAAAATCACTGCAAAATCTTTATTTTATTCTGGGGACTAAGTTAGTTATAATGTCTAGTGTAGAGTGACATTTTTTGATGCCCTCGAGAAAGGATCTGTATATGAGAGTGGGGAATGAATCTTGTTTCTTCCTTGTTGATAACTTAAGACATTTTTAGTTTAGAAGATGTAGATTTCTCAATATTCATTACTGAGGCTTTCTTTAGAGCATAAATTTTTGAAATACTTTCCAAGTTCTACCTTATTCTAAAAGAGATGAATGGAGAACACTATAGTGAATGTAGCCTGTGTATTCTCTGTCATTTCAGCACTAATATTTACCTTTAATTTTCCCCTTGCTTTCCACTGGGAGAGCTAGTTACCTAGTTCTGTATTTGCTGGGAGGAAATGGTATAAATTCTCCAGTATTAGAACTTTTTTGCTACAGTGGTTCTCTCAGGCTGTTTGCATTTTTTCCTCCCTGAAGAGCACCAATCATAAGTTAGTTTCATTTCTATGTAATTAAAAATTTTAACATATTCACTAGTAGCAGGCCTTGTTCCCTCCCTGTCAGTTCCCCTGGAATGAGCACCACTACTAACTTCTAATTTCTTAAGTTGCATTATTTGTTTGATTTATAATAATAGAGCTAGACTGTGCTTTCTCAATACCTTTGATAAACTGGATTAAAAATATACACAAGAGGGCTTGAGAGATAGCTCAGTGCTTTAGTGCACTGACTACTCTTCCAAAGGTCCTAAGTTCAATTCCCAGCAACCACGTGGTAGTTCACAACCATCTGTTAATGAGATCTGATGTGCTCTTCTGGTGTGTCTGATGACAGTTACAGTGTACTCATATATATGTATGTGTGTGTGTGTGTGTGTGTGTGTGTGTGTGTGTGTGTGTATGTCAGAATATGAAACAAAACAAATCTTTGCAATGCAGGCTGAGAATGCTGTTTATAAATTCTAATCGTTTTATATTAAAGATTGAAGAAAGAAGAAACATGTCCCACCTTCTTTTGTATTCCTGTAAACCTGCCACAAAAGTCTGGCATGAGATTTGCAAGCCAGGATCTCACATGTGCACTGGAAATAAAGACAACAGAATCCAAAGCATTAAAAGAAACAAAACAAAAAACTCCAAGAGAGCCGATTGTTTGAAGGACAATCTGAATGCCATTGCACCTTTCTGTGTGGTATGTCTGAACATAATGATATTTCATTTTTGTAACCTATTAGTTACTCTTATCTTTATCAAGAACTGGCTTTCAGGCAATGGGAACAGGCTTGGATAAGAAATTATTCACAGTCCTTTAATTTTAAGAGAAGCCTGATGTTAACTTATTCCACTTATATCACCTATTTCTCCCACTTTGAGGAAAATTCAGGTGTTCTTATTTTATTTTCATGTTTTTTTTTAAAGACATTCTCATATAGCCCAGGCTGCCCTTGAATTCATGATGTAGCTGAGGACAACCTTTTTCTTTTATTATTCTCCTGCCTCTACTTCCTGAGTACAGGGAATAGATTCAGACCAAGGGTTTTCTCTTTCCTTCATTCTAGTCAAGTAATTTACCAACTGAGTGACACTGTTTTCCTCAGCTACATAATCTAGTTTTTTAAAAATGGAAAATTTCCACTTAAGAGTGTAAATAACAGCTAGAGAAGACTTTGGCTTCGAGCTAGGCCACCTTCAAATGGACACAGTATTCTCATGGATATCAAGAAATAGCCAATATATTCCAGCATTTGGATGTCTTTTCCTCCACTTCCTTTAATATTGACTTTCTTTAGGAACAGGACTAGTAGTTTAATGTATAAGGTAGCAATGTGGCCAAACACAAGGATCACTCATGCTTGGGACAGTGAAAATTACATCCAACTCTCCACCTTTATTCTGCAAACCCCATATGTTTGAGTTTGCTATCTCACCTTAACAAAATTCTGCATCAGGTCAGCATGTTTGGGTTTGCAAACATCAGAAAATTTAGCTAAAAATTATGCAAGAGTGGTATCTCTTCTATTGCTAGAGATCAGGCTTCAGATATGGCCCATCAGGACTACTGCTTTGTAGTTACTTTGGTTCAGTTCTTTTTATAATGCTCTATCCCATCATAGTAGCAATTCTATCAGAACAAAACCCTTCTAGGGCAAGAATTATCCAGAAAGGAGCTATTTACATGTCACCAAAACAACTGATGAAAGCAGGAATGCTATTTCCATAACTTGAGCTAAAATAATATTGAAAAGTTACCGGTAATAATTATTAAAGCTATCACTAAAGAAAAAAAGGACTAGAAAAACTAAGACCTATGAGACATTATAAACAGCTCCAATCAAAAAGGTGGACAGGCTAAAATCACTATCCTCACCTGAGAAGGAAAGCCCAAACATCTGTCTGAGGGGTGCTCCTTTGTACAGCTCACTGCAAAAATTAATCTGGAATAAAGTACAAATGGAGAACTGGCAGATCCCAATACCCATGTCCATCTAATAAGCTACTAGAAGACAAATAGTTGACGAAAAAATTTCAGAGTGCTGAGCCTTCCAGTGAAACATGCCCACAGAAGGCCAAGCAACACTCATACATTACTTTAAGAGTTTTAAAGTATTTTTTAAAGATTTAAAAAACGTATATGAGTGTTTTTTTTCTGCATGCATGTGCACCATGTGTGTGAATGGTGCTTGATTAGTGCAGAAGATGGCACTGGATCTCCTGGGACTGAAGATCTCAGGAACTTAAAAGAGATGGTGTTAGCTGCCACATAGATGCTAGGAGTCAAACTGAGTCGAGCAGTGCGCCTAACTGCTTAACTATCTCCAGCCCCGGAATTTCACATTTAAAGCCCCCCTCCTCAATAATTGCTTACAAAAAATCAGACTCCATGTTGATACTGGAAGCTAAAATTTTTCTGCAAAATCTAAGAAAATTACTTTTTACCTTAATGTGTTCATGTGTTTGGGTTTGAGGAGTCAGCTATCTTTTCTTGAAGTGTTCCCTTGGACTTCTGCTTTGGCCAAATCTTTCCTGAGGATACCAACTACTTTTAGCCTTCTCAATTGAGGGCTGTTTTCCAGCCTGTGTAAATATGGAGCCTTTAGTCTTAAGTATGTGTTTAGAATTCTTTTCACCTTCAGATTCTTCTTTGACTCATCAAACTATATCAACTCCCTGTTACAGTCACTTCCTGACCATCATTCTTTTTACCCTCCCCAACCCACTCAGAGGCTCCCCGCTTCATTTTCTCTTATTGTTTTCTCATTCAGTTACTTTTTATGTAGTCTTTCAAAATTTTAATAGAAGGGAATCTACAGAGCTGGATGGTTCAGCAGCTAAGAGCACTGGCAGTCTTCCAAAGGAGTCAAGTTTGATTCCCAGCATCCATGTGGCTCTTAGAGAAGAGTCAGATTTGAGGCCACCCACGTAGCGGCTCAGAACCATCTATAACTCTGGTTCCAGGGGATCTGATGAATTCTGGCCTCCAAGGGTACCAGGCACAAATGTGATACACAGACACACATGCACCACACATAAACCAGGACTGCTATAATTACATATTTCTTGCTCACTGCTCAACTATTCCTATGTTTAACCCAAACCTCATGTCCAGTATCCAGAAGACAAGTCAGGAGGTCACTGGGTCCCTTTGCTTCATCTTCCTTCCAATGTTGCCAATGAATAAATCTACTCTTTACCATCACATATCCTTTTATTTGACATACTGGGTACAGGGGTAGCTTAAACTGTTGGAGTTTCTGGAGCTCAGGCTTCATCCTGAAGATTCTGGAAACAGACTCTACTGCCTTTCATGATTAATGCCTCCAATTCCTGAGTACTTCCAGTTGTTTCCTTAGATCTTGTTTCCATGGATCCTCTAGACAAAGCTTAGATTCAGAATCCCCAAATACTCTTTCTGTGCCTGCATTTATTTGGCCATTGTTGGGGAAATGCTGAAGGATGCCAACTAATTTCCCCTCACAAACACTAACCTCCTATCCTAAAGTTGCCAGTGACTGTATAGTAGTTCATAAATTCTAAAACATGCACATTTTTTTGTATTTGTTGCTAGGGTTGCTAGGTAGAAAAAACACAATTTGCATGGCCTAACAGCAGATTATTTTCTCACAGTTCTGGAGGCTGGAAGTCCACACCAAAGTCCACGCCATAGTCAGCAAGGATGGTTTCTTCTGAGACTAGTCTCATTGTGAGAGGGGACTATGTCCTTTACAGTCTATACTGTAAAAGTCCATTTGGACTTCATATTGTAGACAGTCATCTGCATATACACAGTCTGAAGTATTTAGTCTTAGAAAAATCCCCAGCTGGTCAAAAACCTCCCTCTAGCTCAATTCTTTCTTCTGTAGCACTATTTGTTCCTCAATGGAAGTTCTACAGGAGTGAGCATCTTTTTAAATTATGCCATTATCAAGAACTGAACCTAGCACACCTGCTTCTCTATTTAAACACCAACCTGTGTATACAGATGCTAAAAGACAAGTGCAAGATGGGAAACGAGTCCCCGATATTAAATTACCATAAAACCAGAATAAAACTGCAATAAATTAATCAGAGAAATCCAATATACTTTATAAGAACAAGATGTAAGGTGCCAAGGACACATTCACCTAGAAAAGTGGTTAATAAAAATGCCATATAGCCCACCTAAGATCTAGTCATATGACTAACACATAGACAAAAGTTCTCTCAGATACAACCAGACTAGCTGATCAGAAACTTCACTTTTTGATTTGGGTAATCACATGTATGCAGCTCAAACATTGAGTACTATTCTTACTATCCTCATGGAAGTTTTTTTTTTCCTTTCAAATTTAATGATTCTTTTCTTTTACTGTATAGTGATATTGGTAGAACTAGTTCAATATATTAATAATAGTGGCTCATGGAGAGCTGTATATTTACACCTGAAAAAAACAAATCATGTAGAGGCTTTTGGATTCCAGCTTCAATTTGTCTCTCTAAGGTATCTCACTATGTATCTTTAAGGCTTGTGGGTGCTTGATGGTAAGTGCCAATTTCAGGCTGGATCATGGGACAGAAGAAGATTATAAACCTCATTATTACTTAAGTTTAAGACAGGAAGGAGAGATGCAGAGGTGAAAGGGAGATGAGAGAACTAGGGCCACAAACGAATTTCAAGGTCAGGAGACCTTGTAGACAATTTGTACAATTGATTCTTTCTTTACTTTGATGGTTCTGGGATCAAACTCAGGTTTGAACCATTGGAAAAAAATGTGTTTATACCCTTGCTTTTGACAAGAACCTCTGCCCTATCTTTGC
This sequence comes from Hylomyscus alleni, assembly GCA_019843855.1. Classification (NCBI taxonomy): domain Eukaryota; kingdom Metazoa; phylum Chordata; class Mammalia; order Rodentia; family Muridae; genus Hylomyscus; species Hylomyscus alleni. The sequence goes on from JADRCC010565417.1 coordinate 40,838, forward strand.
CACTCATCTGCAAATGTTACAAAGTAGAGGGTAGGTATGAAAAGATGCCTAGGAACTTTTTTTTTTTTTTTATCTGTAGCACCGTCTTTCCTCAGCTCCCTAGACTTAACCGTCTCTGTAGTGCAGAGTAGTGCCCCTGCACTCCTGCCACTTTGGAGGCTATAGGAACGTGGTCAAACCTGGGTTTGACTCACTGAGTAATATCACATTTTGTTAGTTACAGATTAGAGAATGCACATATGATACAGAGCCAGCAAGATGCAAAACTAAGGAACTTGAATCTCTCCATTAGGTTGCTGAGGGAGTTTTATCAGTCGTATTGTCTTCAGGAGGGAAGCATCTATGGGAAAGCAAGATCTAAGTAGGAGCATATACAACCACCACAAGAGAAACAGAGTTGATAGCATCGCCTGGGCTCCTGCACTTAGCCAGGCCCTGGACTTACAATGGATATTTGGTGTTTAAGTAAAACTAAATTGGATTTCTCTGAATGTTACAATCTGAAGGAATTCTTCACAGTACACAAATTTATACAGTGTAAAACTATGCATATAAAGTCTTTGGAATTATTTAATCTGAATTAGACCAGGGTTACAGCAGCTATTGACAATCATATTTCTTACATTTCCCATTTATTTGGCCATCCACTGGGCCATCTTATTGACCCACATTTCTGAACTGTTTATTAGGAATACAACTTCTATAATCAAAAACAGCAAATGTGGCTGGAGAGATGGCTTAGCAGTTATGAACAGTAGCTGTTCTTCCAGGGGACAATTGACAGCACCAATATACTTGCCCATAACTCTAATTCCAGGGGATCCAATGCTCTCTTCTGGCTTCAGCTGGTACTACATAATGGCCAGCATGTCATCAATATTTTCTTTTTGACATTGTAACAGGTAATGGTACACTGTTGTTTTGAAAGTGTTTTCTCCTAGTCCATGGCTTGACCTCTAAATTCTGTTTGATTGAGACTGTTTATGCAGCCCTGGATGAAAATTGATATGTGGAGCAGACTGGCCTCAAACTCATAAAGAGCATCCCTTCTGCCTCTGCTTTTAAAGGTGTGTTACTATCCCCAACTGTCTTAATTTTCTTAAGCATCTTTCATTGAGCAGAATACTTTTTTTTTTCCTTTTTGTCCGTTTTGGTTTTTTGAGACAGGGTTTCTTTATATGTAGCTTTGGCTATCCTGGAACTCACTCTGTAGACCAGGTTGCCTTGAACTCATAGAAATCCGCCTGCTTCTGCCTGGTGAGTGCTCGAATTAAAGGTATGTGTCACCACCACCTAGCTGGAGCAGATATTTCTGTGAGGTCCAACTTCCAATTCTCTTTTACGAATCAGGCTTTTGGTGTTTTATTTTAAAGTCAACACCAATCCAAAGGTCAACCAAATTTTCTTTCCTCCTCTTCTTCCTTCTTCTTGTAAATAGTAACAGGTAGACTGAAGAGAGAAAAACTTACTTTTGACAACCTCATACATGGTATACAACATCTTGGTTTTATCCATCCCCTGCTAGCTCCCATCAGCTTCCCCCATCTCTTATCTTCCTTTCATGTCTTTTAAGTTTTTTCTTTTAATTCACTAAGTCCAACTATGCATACTTGTGCGAAGACTTCCAGAGATTTGGGAACCTACTAAACCCTGCCCCTCAAAGAAGTGACTTTTCAACGCTTTGTACTTTGTTTCCTCCATTATCATTATTTCTAACTTCACTCCCTCAGCAGTCATCAACTCTCCTTAGCCCCTCAGCTAAGCGTGAAGTACCCAGAGCCCTCCCCACTCTCCCCAGCTGGAATTTTAAGTGCATGGGTGTTTTGCCTGCATATGTATAATGTGCATGCCGTGCTGGTGGAGACCAACAGAGGGCTTCAGGTCCCATGGGATTGGAAAAACATCTGGTTATAAGCCACATGATTGCTGCTGGGAAAAGAATCCTATCAATGGCATGGAAGAGCAATCAGTGCTCTACCAGTGGGCCTTCTCTCCAGCTCCAATGCTAGAACTTTAAATTCTTGATCTTGCACTGGTATGCACACTGTGATGAATTCATGCATGCAACAGCTATGACATGTCCAGAGGACAGTGTCTCACACTCTCCTTCCTTTCTTCTGATTTTACATTCTTTCTCCCTCATTGTCCTCAGCGTTCCCGAGCCTTGGGGGCTTGGTTGATACACGTTCCATCTATAGCTGATAAGAAGTCACAGTCCCTTATTCTTAGCACTTGAACAGCTAATGAATCTCTACATTAACCTCTACTCTTCAATAAGAAGCTTCTCTGACCAAACTTAACAATAGCACATATCTATTGGTACCAGAAGCTGGGCAAATAAGCAGAACTTGGGGCAGAATGCTTAGGATCTCTGGTTTTTAGACTTGAATTTCATGTGCATATGCCTGCATGAGTGTATTATCCACTAATGCAGTGTTTTCCTACATATGGGTTGCAACCACTTTGGGAGTATCAACTGACCCTTTCATAGGGGCTACATATCAGATATCCTGTATATCAGATATTTATACTGCAATTCATAACTAGCAAATTTACAGTTATAAAGTAGCCATGAAACAATTTTATGATGTGTGTGTGTGTGTGGGAGGTGTCACAACATAGGAAATTGTAATCAAGGGTTGCAGCATTAGGAAAGTTGAGAACCACTACAGTTACAGATGGTTGTGGGTTGCTATATACATGCTAGGAATGAAGTTCACTTCTATGAGAGCAGTCAGTGCTCTTAACTGCTGAGCTGTCTCTCCAGCCTCTCATGTTCCTTGTTAGCCTCTTTTATAGGCTCATGTTCTGTTGAACTGGCTACTCTTAAGTTTTTTGATTTTACAATTAAACCCGATTGAATGGGGCCAATAAGGTGGCTTGAGCAGGTGAAGAAGGCTGCCTTCAAGCCAGATGATCGAAGTTGGAACCCACATAGGAGAGAAATCAAGTCCCCCAAGTTGTCCTCTGACCTCTACATTTGCACCATAGCACATGTATGCATCCCAGATTAAATAAGTATCCTGTTTTAAAAATTAGAATCCATTTATCCATACACACAAAGCAACTTGCTAGTAGTAGTAAAAATACGAAACTGGTCTGTCTAGGTCTTCACCAAACAAAGAATGGCTAAAGAAACTGTGACATATACATACTAACAAGGTATTTATTCGTCACAAAACCCCATGAAATCCTGTCATTTGTGGCAAAATAGTGAGCCTGGATAGCTTTTTTTTTTTTTTTTTTTTAAGATTTATTATTATACATAAGTACACTGTCGCTATCTTCAGACACACCAGAAGAGGTCAGATCTCATTACAGGGGTTGTGAGCCACCATGTGGTTGCTGAGATTTGAACTCAGGACCTTCGGAAGAGCAGTCAGTGCTCTTACCCGCTGAGCCATCTCTCCAGTTTTTTTTTTTTTTAAAGACAGTCTTATTATGTAGCTCTAGCTAGCCTCAAACTTTGAGATCCAACTGTCTCTGCTTTCCAGGTGCTGGAATTACAGGAATGTATCACCACACCCAGTCTTTTGAATGGCATTATGTAGTGAAATAAGGCAAGCATAAATAGTGTATTCTCATTTAGATGTAGAGTTTTAAAAGGGTCACCACAGTGGAAAGCATGTCTAGGAGACAAATGGGGTAATGATGGCTAACAGAAATGCAGCTGGACAGAAAGAGTAATTTCTGAGTTCTATAAAAGCACAGTAGGGTGACTATGGCTGTTAAGAACTTCTTGCAATTCACCAGAAAACTAGTGTTTAAATAGGGGACAAAAAAAGACAATCATTAAATCAATGTTGCCATCTCCTTTACTTGACAAAAACATCTGCATTCTGAACATTTCCATATGCAATGTAACAGCTGGAATGAACACATTTTACCCATAGTAAAAAAAATTAAATTCTGTCATACTCCTTTAACCAAGACAGTAAGAAAAGTTTGTTCATAAAGATACACTCTTGATAGGGAAGTGGCAAAATATTCTGCAAGAGTATATGGGACTTGAAATATTGGTGGGTTCATTTTTGGAAAAAAAAAATCCTGCTATTTGTTTCTTTTGTAAAATGTGATAAAGATTAAAATGGAAATTGCTGTGATCCCTTGATCATAGGCATCTTAATTTAATTCTGTAGAGTTTTGAGAATTAAGGATCTGAATTTGGATTTTCATAAGCTATCATACCTACCTATCTCTTGGAATGCTAATGACCTCAAACAAATTCATAATCTCATTTGGACACAATGTTAATATAGACTATAATCTTGTTTAAAACCCATTTCTGAGATGTAAAGGTCTATCCATTTCTCTAAAGTTATTCAGTTTTTCTTTGTTGTTTTTGTTTTTCCAAGACAGGGTGTCTCACCTGAGGGTTGTGATCAAAGGTTGTGCACCATTAAGCTCAGCTCAAGAACCTTTCTTAAAAATAGACAGGTGTGGTGGCACACTCCTCTAATCACAGCACTCTGGAGGCAAAGGCAGGCAGATCTCTTCTGAATTCACAGCTGTCCTGATCTACATAGTGAGTTTCAGGTAAACCAGAGTTACATAGCCAGACTCTTCTATCTCAATGCAAAACCCCATCAAAAACCTAATTCTGAATACATGACTAATAGTGTATGTAGTTTTGCTGAGGACAAAGTTTTTTCCTTAAAAAGTCAGAGGTTAGCAGGGCAATGGTGGCGCATGCCCTAATCCCAGCACCTGGGAAGCAGAGGCAGGAGAATTTGAGTTCGAGGCCAGCCTGGTCTACAGAGTGAGTTCCAGGATAGCCAGGACTACACAGACAGGGTTCTGTCTCGGGGGTGGGGTGGGGTGGGGGGTGGTGGTGGTGGTGGGAGGGTGTGGGGCGGGGGGGGGGGGAAGTCATAAGTTAGATAGACCCCTGAAGGTAGATGTTAACATAATTTAAAAATGAAACGCTAAGTTGTATTTGAATGTCTTCCAAAGATGGTACAAATGCAACACATAAAACCTTCCCTAACTTCATTATTTCTGCAAAGTCTTGCTAAGTTGCCCAGGCTGGTTTTAACTTACAATCAAGTCAGCTCAGCCTCTGGAGTAGCTGGGATTACAACCATGTAAAATTGTGTCTGGTTCTAATTTTTTTTTGCTAATAACATACTTTCTAAGAGACTGTTTAATAATTGTTTTCAAGTGTTATTTATTTATGAAGTTCAATAAGCATCAAATATAAAATATATGAAAAAAACCTCAAGATGTTGAATATGGACGTTTTCTTTCAAATAACCACATAACATCATTCTATTAGCCTCTATACACATGGGACTAGGCAGAGCAATATAACAGTTACAACCAGAATTTACGTATTTATTAAACATTTACTTTGTGCCCATTATTTTACAGGAACTATTCTAAAAACTCAGAATATAGGGTTAAATAAAGACAAGTACTATGAATTTCCTCATTTTACAGGATAAAACTGGGGTATCTAGCTAGTAACTAGTAGAAAAATTTCAAAGCTCTGGCTTCAATGGAGGTTTTAATTGCATAAAATCCTTCCAGTGGGTCCCCACCCCAATAACAAACAGTTATGGCTTACCCAGGCGGAATGGCCATTTCACTTTTCTTTTGGAGAATATTGACAATTTTTTCAACAGACTGTACTGTTCAAGACTTGATTTTGAGTAACTGAGGAATACTCCTCCAAGTAACACACACACACACACACACACACACACACACACACACACACACACACCATTCCTTTCCTTCTACTCCAGCCCAAGTAAGTTAAAGTTTATAGAACCCTTTCACAGGTTAGAAATGTATCCATGAGTCAAGATAATTAGGCCTTACTGTATCAGTCACAGTAAACTGGCTTCATCATTTGTCTTCTTTGGGATTGATGGAATCTTTGTCATGGAAGTGATTTGAAATTACTATCAGTCATTTCTTGTGGTATGGATATGAAGTGTCTCCCCAAATGGGTCCTGTATTGAAGGCTTGTCTGATCACTGGGAAGTGATTAGATTGTTAGGGTATTTACCTCCTAAGTGGATGAATTCCTCAATGGTTCACATGATGCTATTATTGGGAAGTAGAAAAAGGCCAAGATGCTCTAGAAAGGCTCCTCTTGTCCCTGGCCCCTTCCTGTCTTTCTGCACCTTGGTTGCCAAGGGTGAACAGCTTTTGTCATATCCACAGACATATTTTGACTCACCTCAAGACCAACTAACAGTTCCAGCTGAACTTCCACCAAAATTTCTCCTTCGTTTTCCTCTGGCATTTTATCACAATGACAAATTAACATACCACCTTCTTTGGCTTCAAGAGAAGCTAAGTCTACAATGCTCCAAATATAGAGAAATTTGGGTAGAACACTGAACTGCATATATATGGTTTATCCTGGCCTTTTGTAGTTAAAGAAGTATAAATCATATTAAGTGACTTCCAGTGATTTTTAAGTTTCAATATTTTAACAAAAATACAAAAAAAATGAATATAGAACTATTTTCTATTAATAAATATATAGAAAACTGTCTAAGGTAGCTTATCTATTTCATGAAAAAATAGTTTGCAAAACATTTACCCTCAAATCCTAAGTGATTATAAAGCATTGTTTTAGCAATTCTACATATCCACAAAATCACAATTAGGAAGACAAAAATGTTTTATTTTAAAACACTGAAAAAACAAATATCTGTTATATAGGAAATGTTAAATATGAAAATTGTGTTCTGTCATACACACTCTCAGATAGCTAAATACTGTAAATTGTCCTATCATTTTCTCTAATATCAACACTTGATAAATTTAGATATACCAAGGGTATGCTAATAATCATTATTCAAAGTCATCATCTTTGGGTTCAACTCATTTACACAAGTAAAAGTTCTGTCCAAGATGTTCCTGACACATGAGGCTTCCAGTTGAATTTCAGAAATGTTAAGAAAAGTATCTTCCTTTTTTGCCTGTGAATGTCTGCGTACTGCTGTACTGTTGGCTTATATCCACTACAGATACTGGTTCTAGGCCAGCCCAAGGGTCTTCAAGCATTGAAGGCTTAAAATAACTTTCCAACTCATTAGACATTCTTTTTTCTCTACCACGCCCTGATCCAAATGGTGTAGATGTCCTTGGAGAACCCTTTAGGAAAAAAATCATCAGTTAAAAATAAAAACATCTAATAGAGATAACTGGCACTTTCTCCTCTAGTTTAATATTAGTGGGGAATCACATTAAAAGTTGTCAATTGAAACCCAATATATTCAGTTGCAAATTTCTTTAACCTAGTGCTTTTAAAAATTACTAAAACCAAATGTATATTTCTCTTTTAAAATGTCTGCTATCATCTTAAAAACCTTTCAGTTTCTAATGTGATAACCAACCCTGCAGCTATTAAATACAAAAATATCCAGTACAAGCAGTGATTAATTGTATTCACTTTTTCCAGGAAACTTAATTTTTAACCTGATAGTCTTCAAATTTCTAGACTTTTATATGGCATGAAAATTTTCTATTCTTATTAACTACAACTCATAAGGGATTCAGCTGGGTGAGCATATTCAGTTTTGCAAAACTACCTAAATTCAAGGTGTTAGCCAAAGAGCTACTTCCTGTCTTGTATTCTCTCATCGAGAAGAAGGGAAGTTTCCACAATTCCAAATTTTCTATTTTCCTTTCAAGAGAACTTGGGAGTAGATATAAATAGGGTTTAAAAAACAATGATAATCGTTTAAAAAAAAAAAGCAAGAATGCAAAAACAAGGGAGGGACATCTGTAGGAAAATGGCAGTAGACTTACAGTCTAGAGGAGCCATGCTACACAACAGAAGAGAATCATTCACTGTCCTCCCGCTAGTAATCCAGGAATATTCACTGAAATAAATGACAAAAAAAAAAAAAAACCCAAACAAAACCTCTAGGAGTGGGGAAAGAAGAAATGGAGGACTAAAGAAGTTTGGATACGAATGTGGAATGCTGGCTAAGAGCACAATTTCTGTGGAACAGAAAACTATAGCTCCGCCACTTATGGTAATCTTAAAGATGATTTCTTTACGCCTCAGGTTACTCTGCTGCAAAATTGGGCCAACGTACTACCAGAGGATTAAACAATCCACGGAAAGGGAATTTTAGTATCACGCCTGCCATAACAAGAGTTCGGCAAACGCTAGCTATTGTCTTTACCTGGGGGTAGGTCTGCTGCTGCCCTGGGGAGTAGCCGAACTGATGCTGGGACCCCGCAGGGGACCTGGAGTAGGAGCCTGGGTAGCCGCCCGGGGACGGAGACCCGAAGCGGGCCCCCGAGAAGTTGCCGCCGTGCCGTGGAGAGTGGCTGCTCCCGTACGGCCTAGCCCGGGGCCCGCAGGGCGGAGTGTGGTGCGGACTCCCGTACCCGTCCCGCGGGGAGGGCGGCCGCGGCCCCCCGCCCAGGGCACCCCGGAAGTTGTTTCCGCCACCCCAACCTCCTATCCCCGGGCTGGGGTACGGAGGAGTTGGGGGTCGAAAATTCGGTCGGTGCATAACAGGAAACGAAGCCGAAGAGCTCACACGCCGATCCCCCTCACCGGAACCCGAGCGATCGACTGCCAGAAGGAAACTGGTAGTCCTCTATTTACGCAGCCTTCCGGCTGCCAGCGGACGACCGCACCTTAGTTCCGGCCGCACAAAGGTTCCGACCTCACCGCGTTTCTGCAAGAGGGCAGGTCAATAGGTCCCTCAAGTGGGAGAATGGTGGGTGTGCCTGAGAGGAGGAAAGACTGTAAAGAGGAAACTAAATCCTCGACCCTAGCATGAGCACGGTCACCAACGGCCTTCGGGGAGACCCTCCCAGTACACGAAGACGGAAGCGGAAGAGACAAGACCGGTCATCAGGCCTGATTGGCTGTGCGGGTGGGAGAGGGCGGATCAGAGACCTCGAGACTTCCGGGAAGCAAGGCGTGAAGCTTCAGCCGGATTCAGGGGCCAGAGTCCTGGACTCTGGAGAGTTGGAGGCGGAAGCCTACCCTGAAGCGTGGAGTGGATTGGTTGATCGGAGGAGGGCGGGGCCTAAGGGTGTGCGACGGGGGACTTAGTTCGACCGGATAGTCCTAGGGGGCGGGGCCGAGTGAGACTGAGGCGGAGCCCTGGGCAGAAGCCGACTGTGTGGCGGGCTGAGATGAGTGCTAGGGCGACTAGGCAGAGTGGGCGGGGCTGACGGAGGCGGGGCCGGCGAAGGGGCGGGGCCGGCGAAGGGGGCCGGACTAGCTGAGGGGCCATAGTTCGAGGAGGGAGGTCGTGGGGCGTTTTGTCTTGGGTGAGGGGCGATGCTGTGGATGCTGGCAAGGGCGGTGGCTTTTCGGAGACCCGGCCGAAGCCGGGCCGGCGGGAGGGGGCTGTGGACCGGCCGCCCGCAGTCAGGTACCTACTGACACTGAGCGCTTAGGCTTCCTGCGGGGAGCGCTCGCGCCTCGGGGGGCGCCTGTCGCAGGGCTCCGAGCCACCTTGGTGCCCTGCTTCTCTTCTCCACCCTTGCCTTCTAATCCACCCCCCCAAGGTTTGGTAACTTAGAACATAGCACCTCCCGCCAAAAGATGAGTTTTAGAAAGCCGACGCTTGCTGCCTTGATGACTTAAGGGAGCCCGTAGTAAATTAATGCTGGACCTGAGCCCGGCGTTTCAGTTCTTGTAAAATGGAAGTTGACGAGGTTAGGAAGTAGAAATAGAAATGAAAAGGGGAGAAAAAAGCCCCACGAAAATATACCCAAAACTTAAAAAAATCTTGTAATTATAAAGAAACGGGATAATTTTAAAAAATGCCATCTTCTGCGTAAGATACCTGTCTCAGATATTCCTGTAGAAGATGGAATTTCAAATTATGAGTTTTGTGGAGTTTCCTTCCCTAACTCCTTCAGATACTGAAATCAGCTCAGGGAATTTTAGGATTCATTATAGAGGGGGTTAATGGTTTAGATTTTTTTGTGTGTATTCGTGTATTGCTTGCGTGTATGCACATAAACCACTTAACGTGCCCAATGCCTTTGGAGATCAAAAAGGAAAAGATTCCCTGGAACTGGAGAAAATTGTGGTTGTGAGTGCTGGAAACAGAACCTGAATCCTCTTGAAAGAGCAGTAAGTGCTCTTAACCACTGAGCCATCTCTTCAGTTCTGGGCCTCTATGGTGTTCATTCATCCATAACATCTTTATGGAGCATTATGGCCTTCAGTCTCTGACATCTTCAGTTACATAACTAAAGTAGGGTCTCAGCTTTATTCTTTACTAATGGAGACATAAACACAGGGGCTTCTTATGGGGATAGGATGGTGATGGAGACATACACACACAGGGGCTTTTTTATGGGGGGGGTGAGACTGTTAATTTTTTCATGCCCCTGCTATATTCTTGGATAATTCAGTTCGACTTTTTTGTTTTGCTTCATTTTGTTGTTTTTTGTTTGTTTGTTTGAGACAAGTTCTCAATATCTACGCCAGGCTCTGCCACATTCCTTACTTGTGAAGATAAATTGTATAATGAATCATGGAGGGATGATGTCACGATCAGGATGTAGTGATAGAATTAGAGCCTGCATACTACAGCTTATCTAAGATTTATATTGTTCTTTACTGGCCATAATTTCTGTTTTCTCTTTTCTTTGTTTATCTTAGTTTCTGGCAGTTAGGCAGTCATACTTATGAATAAATAAGCCATATATTACACACATATATGTCAGTGAGTCAGAAATCTGCCTTATGAAGGGAGCTGAGAGGTGGAGTGGTAGGCACCAAAATTACGTTTATTATTATTTTTATAACTGGCAGAAAATGATGTAGAATTGAGCCTCAGCTTGCCCTGTACTAATTATCTTTTTACTTGAATTCTGCTTCTAGAATGGAATTGAATCCAGGGCCTTGTGCATGCAAGGTGGGCTCTTTACTGTTGGGCTTCAGTGCATTCCTAGTCCCCAGAATCTATCCACACAATACACTAAAAATCTGGGAGAAGAAGAAATACAGTGGAAAATTTTGCCAGGTGGATTAAGACAGTGTACTTCCCGGCACATTTGAAAGTATAGACAAGCATTGTCCCAAACTGAATCATTAATAATTATGTGAAACTCAAGACCCGTGTTAATCTCTTTAGAGACTTTTTTCTTTCAAGTAAGAAATTTGGCAAGAATAATTAAATACATTTTTTTATTAGACTCATCTAGCAAGATTAGAACCCAGGCTACTGAATTCTATGGATTTTTTCCCTTAGAAATACAAATAGTCAATCATCTGAAAATGAAATAAAAAAGCATAAAAATCTTGAAAGTGGGCAGGCATGGTGACACATGCTCTTAACCCTAGTATTTGGGAGGTAGAGGCAAATGGATCTTTGTAAGTTTAAGGCTAGCCTCATCTTCAAACTGAGTTCCAGGATGGCCGGATCTGTGTAATAGAGAGGTTCTGTCTCAAAAAAAAAAAAAAAAATTACTGTGTAGCTTCTTTTGGATTTACAGATTATAAATGTACTCTTAGCTGGTGAATCATAGCTATAGCTAGGATATTTCTAAACTTTAGCCTAGGATTTACAATCTGACTGGCTGAGCTGGTAGACCCAAGAACCCTATATTGAAATTTTACATAATGACTTTAGTGAAAGCATGAGAGGAAAGAAAAATTTAGTTGTGCTTCCTGGAGCTATAAAAATTAAAGAACTGACGATGGCTGTGAATATAGAGTAGCTTTCTCTTGCAGGGAAAAGGGAATATTCCATTTCTGTTAGTAGATAGACATGGTTCCTGCGAAAGGACTGCAGCCCAGTGTAGGGATAACCAGCATTAGAAGACGGGATTATGCATGCTACAGTGCTCTCAGAATAGATGCTGCCAGTGCTTAGGTGTGGTCATTAGTTATCATTATATACATAGACATGAGCAATGTCAGGATTTTCTGTGTCCTTGAGAACTCTGTGGTGATAATGTATTTTGGAGTGTAGAAATTAAAGCATGTAAGAGGAACAAGATAAAGAGACAATTATGAATGTGAGTAGAGTTGGCTTGTTTCTATAAGGTTGTTATGTTTATTTAGGTTACCTAAGGGGTATGCCCTCTCTCTCTCTCTATTTAGGTTACCTAAGGGGTATGCCCTCTCTCTCTCTCTCTCTCTCTCTCTCTCTCTCTCTCTCTCTCTCTCTCTGTGTGTGTGTGTGTGTGTGTGTGTGTGTGTTTACAATGGATATTAGTTTCATTTCTTTTCATATTGCCATATCTTCAAAACAAACAGCAAACAAAAATCTACTTGAGAGCCCAATATATAAAAGCAGATGAATAATATTTAAAATGGAGACGGGACCCCGAATTCTGCTCACCTTGTACCCTTACTTTGCCATCCTGCAAAGCAACTCTGGGATCCCTTTGAGGAATTCCCAGAACATCCCCAGTTTAGGTAAATGGAGGTAATCAGTGCCTCCTGCATTGATACTTTGTTTAGTTTTACTGTCTGCAAGAAGTAAATATTTTCAAGTTTCTGTGTTGTTAGGGCTTTCTAAATGGAAACTGGGTTAAAGGACAAGCCATGGAATTTAAACAATGATTAATTAGATAGTTAGAAGTATGAGTTTATATTTAAAGGGATATAAACCAAGAGGCTTGGATGCATTCCCAGGACTACAAACTCAGTGAGGCTTCTGTCCCCCTGGAAAGGCTATTTATATCTTATGGGGTAGGATTCTCCCAAAGGTATTTGCTTCCATTTATCAGAGGAAGGTAGATGCTGGGCTGTCATCCTGGACAAACTCCTAGATTCATAATTTTGGAGGTCTTTTCTTATAGTGCAGCCCTGTAAAGAATAGGTCTAACCAACTTATTTGTATTGTGTTTGTTTACAGTGAGTATTAGGTGCGGGAATAGGGTGCATTTCTGGATGTTATTAATCAGATCTGATATCTGCTATAGAAATCTTACGTTTATTTTAAGAAATGTATATGTAGATTAAAAGTTTATTAGAGAGAAACATTGTTTAACAGAACATAGTAAGTAAGTACTATACATGGAGAATACTTAGGGCATAATCCTTCCTGGGAAATCATAATCTTTAGCTTCATATTTCCTGATGGTTTTCATATTGCTTTCCTTGGAGTGCTGCCTCTTAGCTGTTTCATGTTAAGGACCGTAGGCTACAGAGAAGTGAATGACTATGAGATTAGGTCATTCCTTAAAAGGAAGGGTGAATCTGCCTCCAACACAGTAATCACTTTAATAATATTTCCACTGACAAAGCAAGACAGATGTAAAGGAACTTTAAAAAATCATTGCTTTGTTAAAATTTATTTCCCCTCTTTTTTTTTTTTTATAAGATTTACTTATTTTACGTGGATCGGTGTTTTGCTTGTATGTATGTCTGTGTGAGAGTGATGAGTCCCCTGGAACTGGAGTTATAGACAGTTACGATCAGCCATGTGGGTGCTGGGAATTGAATGCTGGTCCTGTGGAAGAGCAGCCAGTGCTCCTAACCACTGAGCCATCTCTTTCAATCTCCCTTTTCATTTCTAGGCATGTGATTAAGCACAAGAGAAAAATGTGATACTTAGTTACACCAGCAGAAGTTCCCATTGAAATTAATAAAAATCCTTACAGAAATAGTTCTGTACGAAGAAATAAGAGTTGAAAGGTCCAGCCATGAGGTTTGAAGGAACACTGAGATGGATTGTTGAGGGTAAGAAGTGTACTAGAAAGGACTATAAATAGCATGAATAGCTAGACATCAGCATGGTAGGGACACTGGGGAGAGTTTAGACAGAAAACAGGATGGGTTCTCTGTAACAGAATCAGGCTCATGAGGCAGGAGTGGGTGTCTCTTCCTCTAGGTCTCTGAGGAAGTATGGAACTTCACAGTAGAAGCCTGCAGCCAGGCTCTCTAGCTTTCTAGGAAGAGGCAGAGACCAGAGCATATGCACGGCCATTATCAATTTTTGTAAACTCCATTTCTCCGGTGAGAACATGTAAGTATATTAGCTAGAGAGTCATAGACAGTTTCTTAGGGTGCCTGTCAATATGTGAGAGGGATGGGCTGCTGCAGGTATTAGCCTGAACATCAGTCTGGGCTGGAGTCTGAAATAGAAGTGTGAATCATGTTTTCAAGAAACTAACACTAGCCGGGCAGTGGTGGTGCATGCTTTTAATCCCAGCACTTGGGAGGCAGAGGCAGGAGGATTTCTGAGTTCAAGGCCAGCCTGGTCTACAGAGTAAGTTCCAGGACAGCCAGGGCTACACAGAGAAACCCTGTCTCGAAAAAACAAAAAAATAAATAAATAAACACATAAATAAATAATAGAAGATTACTTTAAATGAGTAGATGACATTGGAATGTCATTGGAATCTTTATCTTTGTAGTTTTCCTATTATAAACTGATACACATAGGATTCCATCATTTGAGTGTCCCCTCCAAAATACAAGTTAAAGTTTAATTACAGCTATAGAGGTATTGACCTTTAAAAGATGTTTAGGACTTGATGACTCAGCCCTCACGATGGGTTAGCATGGTTCCAGGTTAGTTATTGCTAGAGTGGTTTGATATAAAAGCAAACTCACCTTTCTCATCCCTGTGATTGTTGCCCTTTGTTTTGTTTTGTTTTGTTTTGTTTTTTTTTTTCTGTCATGGGGAGCAGCACACAAAGACTACATGGAGGCAGTGTGCCCTCTTGGAAGTCCTAGCTCTTAAATTATGAGAAATAAATCCCCTTTTAAATAAATCACCCAGTCTATAGTTTTCTGTGATAGCAGCAGAAAACAAGCAAATACAACACTTTTTGCATGAAATGTAAAGATTACGTAAGCAAGAGAAATACTGAACTTTTATCCCAGAAGCAACTGCTTGATGGCTTAATGGGAAAACCAAACATCAGTTAGTTCTTGTAGGAAACAGAAGAGTTTTAAATGGGCAAACAACTTACAGATGGTATAATCTGGGTCTGGGAAAACTAAACCTTTGCATTATGTACTTCTATTAAATGATGACTGGTTAAAAGATTGTTATTAATATATATTTTTTGAAACAGGATCTTACTGTGGAGCCTTGAGTGGCTTGGAACTTTCCATTTATAGTCTGGTCTCAGATTTACAAGTATCTGTCTGCTTCTCCTTCTCAGGATTGGAGCTGAAGGCATACATCACCATGACTAGCTAAAGGGTAATAGTTTTGCCACCCAAATTTATATAAACCAGTAAAAAAAGATTAAGGTTCTTTTTGAAATATAAGAAAACAGTCAAGAATAATTTATAAGATATGAAAATATGCCATGTATAAACTAATAACAGTAGTATTCAGACAGTAGCATTTTTACTGTCAATTTTATAACAAATAAAAACAAATATCTCCAAATTAAGATGTTATTTAGGATTATGTTAGATGATTGAAAACACTATCTTTGTGCACTGCTGGTACCAGCACGTATGAATGTAACCTTTCTGATAGATAATTTGATAATACCTGTTAAAAGTTCTAAAGCATTTACCATGTGAACATGGTTAGGCTACCTCAATACCAATCATTTTCCTTAGAAACAAACTCCTTGCTGCTTCTCAATTTCCCCATACTCTAAAGGCCTTGTGAAACATTAATTTTTACCTTTATCATTTGAAGACTCTGGGAAGACCCATAGCTCTTTATACACAAAGTACCTCTGCACATCTCTCTTGCTCTTCAGAGTTCCCCACTGACCCAAATAACGAAGCCCTCTATCTCACAGCCACCCTTCCCCACACTTCTTCAGTATATTCTTTCCTTTGCATATTCTTCTGAGCAACACATGTGCAATGCTCTGTGAAATTAGGACTTGATATTCTTTTGGATATAATATTTTTGAGAGTTTCATACAACATATTTTACATTTTTATTTTCAAAATTATGACGTACTTCTATTATGCTCTTCTATCTTCTCCCTCCAAGCCCTCCCATATAGCCCTCCTTGTTTTCTTTCTAATTTATAACTTATTTTTTTTGTTAATTGTTGTTATATATTTGCTCCCCTTCCCTGCTCCTTAACTGTTTCCAGATTGATCTTCTATCTCCAACCCCTCCCAACTTTTTTTGGGGGGTCTTCTTTCTCTTCCTCCTTCTCTTGTACATCTCTCTTCCCCTCTCCTTTTCTCCTCTCTCTCTTCCTCTTCTCCTCCTCCTCCCTTCCTCTGGCTGTCCTTCCTCTCCCTACCCCTTCCCTTCCTTCTTCCCCCTCCTCCTCTTCCCTTTCTCCTATAACTCTGTGAAAACAAATTATGCTGTCTGGCACTTACTGTGTGGCACTGGTGCATAGTCAATATAGTAGGGGCCACACCCTTAAAAAAACACCTGACTCCCCCACTCTACCCCGAAGCCATGAATTGTCAGTAACTCCTCAGCTAAGTGCGCATGCTCATGAGGGCTTCCTCAGCTAAGTGGTGCAGGCACCCACATCTCTTGTGAGCTCGTGAGCGCTGTCACGTTCAGAAGATAGTTTAGCTCTGGCCTTTCCTGACTCTTACAGTCTTTCTGTGCGCCCCCTTCTGTGGTGGTTCCTGATACCATGCCTCTGTGCGTGCGTGCGCGCGCGCTTGTGTGTGTGTGTGTGTGTGTGTGTGTGTGTGTGTGTGTGTGTGTGT
>JADRCC010565423.1:0-10000 GCA_019843855.1 Hylomyscus alleni
TTTATTTATTTATTTATTTATTTATTTATTAAACAGAAATAGACTGCCATTTCATAGTCTTGTTACCAGGTGATGTAGTATGAACTGGCCTTCGTTCCTCTGTCCCTATCTTAGTATATACTTCAACTTTACTTATCTTTTGTAAATTATCTTCTAAAACTTCTAAATTTTATTATTTTCCTTTTCTTATATCTTAGTCTCCCCCTCAATTTTATTTATAAAATTCTTTAAATTTTCCTGTTTGTTTTTTCCTATTCTTATTATATTAGTATCCTCAATTTTGATCATAAATGCATCTTAACTGTTTCTAACGTATGCTTCCATAATTTATCCTTTTCCTTTACCTGTTTCTCAGACAAGTCTCCATATTCTGGTTTACAATTTTCAGTATTCTCCCGTCTAATGTCTTCACATTGTTTTCATTCTGTTTTTATAAAAAATTTAATTTTTTTTTTAAGACTTGTAAAAATTTTTCTAAGGCCCTGTTTATTGAGAAGACACAGCTAACCAAAATGCTTATTAGGACAAGAGTGAAGCTTAACAACTCAATAATTATAACTGGCAAGGTGTCAATTTCCTCTGGATCCATTCCCTTTGAGCTGTTCAAAATAGTCTTACTTAAAGTCCACAAAGTTTTTATTGTGTTTATCATCTCTATGTGTCTATTTTTTTCCCAAACTGCCAACTTCCAACCCTAACACCTGATCCAAAGTTTTCTGTGCCTTTGTCTCCCTTTGGTGTTCGATTTAGGACTCTGTAGTGGTTTCTGATTTTTTACTCGTATCAAAGGGCTTATGGTAGAAAAAGCAAAACAAAACCAAAACGTGGCTTTTGTGCTCGAGAGCTGGTGTTGTTCTCTGTCTCCCATGCTTGATCTGTTAGAGCCTTTTTTCTATTGAAAAAAAAAAAAAAAAAAGGTGAGTCCAGCACTGAGGCCCCGGAGTGGTTAGCCCAGGGCTTGTACCAATGGTAGGTTCCAGCCATGAGGTGTGGGCGGCTGGAAGAGTGGGGCTTGGTGGCCTGCTTTCCCAAGCCCGAGATACACAGATCATATCACTGTGCCTAGGAGAAACGCTCACCGGAAATCCAGCTGCTGAGTTTAGGGCTGTGTCCCAGCATGCTGTTGGGTCTTACGCTGAGAGGGAGTCTGAGATAGCTGGGTTCTACGCCCAATATCAGGTTCGTCAAAATGTATGTAGTACAACCGATTTAAACGTATCCCCATCTAGCTTACAAATAAGTGAGACTCGGACTATGATTATCTTATTCGGCTCTGACAATGCCTGGGAGGTAACCCCTAATCTACTCTTCTAACTGCTGGCCTGGCGACCTCCCCAGCAGTATACCTGGATTGTTGCTGTTTCTCCTGGCCTTGTGCTCAGGGTGCCCCACCCCCCAACCCCCATGGCAGCTTCCTGCTTCCTTTCCTGTTCTTCCTCTTCTCTCTCTTCCCCCAACCGGGTCACTCCAAACCCACCTACCTCTAGTTCCCTTCAGTAATTGGCTGTAGCCAATTTTATTTAATCAGTAGTTTTAAATCAAGGAACAAGGCTTGCACAACAAAAGCTTGTAAACAGGAGAAGCCACTTGTAGGCCTAGACCTTTGGGTATAGAATTTAGCATCACAGTACGTAGCAACAGACCAAACTTCAACAACCCTGAATTTCTAAACCTCTTGTCTCCACCTCCCAACGCCTCGGATCCCAGGCGTGTTCCATCACTTCTGGTTTACACAGTAGCTGGGACTGGAAACCAAGGCTTTGCGTACGCCAGGCAAAGTACTCTGCTAACTGAGTTACATCCCCAGCCTCAGGACGGAAATCTTCACAAATCCCCCATCTTCTCAAATTAATTAGAAGTCCAGATCTTAAAACAAATTCCCCCTTGCCTGACCCCATCTCTGTTTATCAGCATGTCTGGCAACTGTCAGACTTGGGGCAGGGGGTGATTAAGCACAATAAAGAAACTAGAGTTAGGGAAAGGGCTAAGAAGCTGGCTCCGGAGTTAAAGCACTTGCTGTACTGGTGTGAGGTTAAAGTTCAGATCCCCGGAAACTCAAGAAAATGCAGAACGGGTGTGGCAGCACACCTGTTATTACAACCTGGGAAAGGGAAATCGGAAGATCTTTTTAACAAGCTGGCTTGCAAGACCAGTCAGTCGCCTCACCGAGCTCTGATTGAGAGAACCTGCCTCAGTAAGGTTGTCAGCTAGGGGGTCCCGTTCTTGGTATCGACCTCAGACCTCTATATGCACCTTCATACATGCACCCCACCACACATGCAAAACCGTGCACACACACACACACACCATCGACACAAAAAATCTGGGGAACTTAAATGTAGGGGTGGAGGAGAGCAGGTAGAAGATGAGAGAACAGACACGAATTCGGGGCTTTTGATGTAAGTCTGCGAGAAAGGTCTCTGGGAAGGATTAAAATGCACTTTATGTCCAAGCACAGACTTGCAAGTCTTCTATTTTTCGAGACACAGTTTCTCTGTATAGCCCTGGCTGTCCTGGAACTCACTCTGTAGACCAGGCCGGCCTCGAACTCAGACATCCACCTGCCTCTGCCTCCCAAGTGCTGGGATTAAAGGCATGCGCCACCACCGCCCGGCTGCAAGTCTTAAACATAATTTGAAACCAGGTCTGCAGATTGCAAGAAAAAAAAAAAAAAAAAGAAGGAAACCAGGTCTGAAGGTTCCCCTTAGTCACCAGGGGGACAGTGGGGAAGAACGGAAACTAGCAGTAGTGAGACCAACCGGGGTAAGGGATGAAGATGGCTAAAGCACGGTGCTAAAAGGCGTAGACTCGAACTCAGTAAGTCCTAAGGGATCACAAATGACAGTAAAGTCATCCCAAGCTACGAAGATTCAGAGACCCAGGCCTACGTCTTAGCTTCACCTTTCGTAGGCGCGTCTCTCTAGGGAGAGCATTCTCTCCAGATCTTTTAAATCCTCAGCCCATTTAAACAGAAATGACCACACCGGAATGGACTTCACGCACCCCTGACCGGCACTCAACAGCCAGCAGCTGACTTCCGGGTCAGGGGAACTGGGAAGGAGGCAAAAGAAAGCAGAGTCCGAGTCGGCCGTGGGCGCTCGCCGGACTCGGGCCGGAGGGCGCATGCGCGGGTCTTCTACGTAGGCGTGCGCCTCGGCGCCGCTGGGGACCCCCCTCCGGACCGGCGCGGAGTCAGAAGGGCGCGCGCGGCTCAGGCGGCGCGGCGGCAGGTTCACCATGCCGGGGATGGTACTGTTCGGCCGGCGCTGGTCCCTAGCCAGCGACGACCTGGTGTTCCCCGGGTCTTTTGAGCTGTTCCTGCGTGTGCTGTGGTAAGTGAGGCCGCCGTGCGGGCGGGGGGCGCGCTGGTTGAGGCGACAAAAGTCGCGTCTCCTTGGCGCATAACGGGCAGCCGCGCCCCCCGGAGTACAGTCTGTCTGCACCTAGGCTATAGATGCAGTGGCTCTGTGCGTTTGACCGGGGTCCAGGACCTTCAGCGCTGCAGGGTACGAGCCGAGCCCTAGCCCCGGGTGCGTTAGGGAAAGGTGAGCAACCAAAAGCCATAGCCCCCAGGTCTCTCTTTCCTGGAGCCCGGCTCCGGAACTTTGGATCACTGTCTTTTTTTCCTTGCTGGGAGGATAGCAAAGTCCCTGTCTCTGCAAAACAAAAACCTGGGAAATAGCAATTTCTGAGCAATTCATAGAAACCAGTGTGTAATAGGCCAGTTTTACAAAACGCAGCCACGCTGGGTGGGAAACGGCACTGGTGGGTGAAGTCAGCTCCTGGCGTGCCTGGCGACAAGGAATAACGTTCTTAGGGAAAAAAAGCATTCTCAAGAGGCAAAGGAATGGGAGCAACAAAGCCCTTTCTAGTCAGGCCGGGTTTTTCTCAGATAGTTTTTGCCTTTAACTCCTGACACGGAGCCCTGGTGTTTGGAAGGCTGACAGAAAAAGTTATCTAGGGGCTAAGGGTGTAGCAGTTCCTTTTGGTAGAGTGCTCACCTAGCATGCATGAGGTCCTTGTGTGCCCGGGATCCCCAGCACCACACAGAACTGGTATTGGCGGTGCTTACCGGGACTAGAGGGTGGCCCAAGAGCATCCTCGGTTCACATTCAAACTTGGATACATAGTGAATTGTTGGGCAGCTGAGCTGCACAAGACCCTCCCTCAAAACAAAACAAAACAAAAAACCTGCAGGGGCGGGAACAGAAAAGTTACCTAGACCAATCTTACTTCTGTTTTTTTCCCCTCTCGTGCTAGAGCCCAGGACTTCATGCATGCTAGGCTTTAACAACCGAGTTAAACCCCATCACCTCAGATGACACCTCTTAGGGCTTTGGAATTTGAATCTTTAATAGGACCACATTGGGCAGCAAGGTGGCTCAGTTGGGTAAAGGTGCTTGCTGCCAAGCCTGCTGACCTAAATTGTTATCTCCAGGACCCACATGGTAGAAGGAGAACGGGTTCCTTTAAGTTGCTCTCTGACCTCCCTCTACAGGCATGGTATGGCACACTCTTCCCCAAATGAATAAATAAATACCATTTTTAAAAAGGTGGACATTCTCGCTAAGCTGGTGCTGTTTGCTGCTGAAGCACCCCTAGGGTGATAGGTAATAGAGAGACTCTGTTACCTTCTGGAGACCCATGCAATCTACCGTTGTTCACCACCGAATTACAAAATACAGTCAAGAGTCCATAGGACTTCCTCCTTTTACGTTTATCTGTATCTACCCTGAAACGTTATTTTCATAATTTGCTTCCTGCTTGCTGAGTTTTGAATTACAGTTGGCTACAATGTGTGTTTATTGAATGTAAAACTACACAGATACACACAAATCCTGTAACTAATTCAGCAGACGTAGTTTGTTTACCAAACACATGGTTCTAAGTCACAGGTATTTTCCTGGAGAACCCTAGCTTGCCTAGGTTTTGATTTTTGACAGGACCTCCTACATCTCTTGCTTGCCTCAAAGCTCACTATGAGGTGTGGGACGATCTTGGAAGTTCTCATTCCCCCTGCCTCTACTTCCCCGGTACTGGGATTACAGGTGTGCACACTTAGTTTATGTAGTACTGGGGATTGAACCTAAGGACTCCTGCATACCTAACGTTAAACACTACTCATTGAGCAATATCTCCAGCCTGTTTGTTTTTTAAGTGAGGGCTCCTTGTGCAGCTTAGGGTGGCCTGGAACTCATATAAAGCCAAGGTTCAGGCTAGCCTCTAATTTATGATCCTCCTGCCTCTGCCTCTGCCTCTCTGGTGCGGGGATTATAGGCAAGCACTGCTATGCTCAGTACATGGCTCACAGCAGCTATAGAGTAAGAACAGAAAGTCACACATGTGTCAACAGTCTGCCTCTGGGTAGACTTTTGATTGATGCAGGTTACATCCCGTGTTGAACCTTAACCTTGATTTGGAGAATATTAACTCCCTTCATTTCCTCATATCGTGTTTTATGAAGTTACTTTCTTCTCTGTGCACAGGTGGATTGCCAGTCTGACATTATATCTCACACACAGAAGAAAGCTGGACTGCCCCGGTGGAGTCTTGCTCAGCACGTACCTGATAGTCCTCCTTGTTCTCCTGGCAGTTATTATATGCATCGTGTTGGCCATCGTGTGTGTCAGCATGAGAGGTAAAGAGCCACACTTTCCGTGTGAGACCTGCTTTGTATCTTAACAGCCCTATTGCCATACAATTGGCATAAGGTACAGTTCACCCACTTAGAGTGTATCCAGTGTTTTTGTGTTTTCTTCCAAAATGCGTGTGTGCATGCCCACGAACACGAGCATGTGAGTGCCTACTATGGTCAGAAGAGGACACTGGATTAGGATGGCCTAGACCTAGAGTTACAGGTGGTAGTGAACCACGCCACACAGGCGCTGGGCACCCAGCTTGAGTCCTCCATGCGAGCAGCAGGTGCTCTTTACCACTGAGCCGTCTCCCCAGCCCCACGCGGCTTCTTAC
Source organism: Hylomyscus alleni (assembly GCA_019843855.1). Classification (NCBI taxonomy): domain Eukaryota; kingdom Metazoa; phylum Chordata; class Mammalia; order Rodentia; family Muridae; genus Hylomyscus; species Hylomyscus alleni. The sequence goes on from JADRCC010565423.1 coordinate 5,971, forward strand.
TGTTTCCGCAGTTGAGAACCTATCACTGCAGCTGACGTGGGAACGTTTTTCTTATCGGTGTGTGTGTGGTGTATGTTCGTGTTCGTGAGGGTGTCTACACGAGTGTGTGTGGGAAGCCAGAGGGTGATGTCATTGGCTGCCTTCCTAGATCTCTCTCCTCCTCATTTTTTTGAGGGTAGGGTGTTGTCAAAATTCCTTTCCTAGGGCAATGTTTTCCCCTCCTCCTAAGGTCCCAACAACAAACCAAGGCATGCTTTTGTGTTTTCTTGTGGAGAAGTCTCCACTGGTGGCCAGGATGAGCAGACACACGAGGATTCCTGGAGAAGCTCTGATGCCTTCTTACCCCTGCTAACCCAGTGTCAGCCGGTATACAGGTCCTTCCAGTTCATCCAGCTAGAATTGGGTTTTCTGTTACTTATGACTTGAGCTGTTCTCCTTGGAACTCAAAACAGTGTTTTATGAAACCGTATTAAATCGAGCGTGACAGTGAAGCCTGTTATCACGGCTTCTCAGGGGACTGACATGGAAGGGCCTCAAGTTCAAAGCTTATCTGAGTCTTTCAACCACAGAGCCTGTCTGAAAAGCAGCATTGTGGGCAGTTAGATGGCTCCACAGATGCAGGCTTGCTACCAAGCCTGATGACCTGAGTTACGTCTCTGGGTTCTACATCATAGGAGAAAAGAACTGACTCCCAAAGGTTGTCTTCTGACCTCCATGTGTGTGTTATGACAGGCACACATAGACTGACTCCCCCCAGCCTGTGTGAGTCTGTCTGTCCATTTCATTCCCCCTCTCTGCTTGTCTACCTGTGTCTGTCTGTCTCTCTTTCTCTGTCTTTCTGTGTCTGTCTGTCTTTTTCAGTCTCTCTCTGTGTCTGCCTGCCTGTGGTACCTGTCTGTCTGTCTTTCTGTATTTTTGAAGGATGTTGGCTGGAAAGATGGCTCAGTGCTCACTGCTCTTACAGAAGAGTTCCTGGCACCCCTGTACAGGCTCATAACCATTTGAGCTCTAATGCCCGCTATTGGCCCTCACTGGCCACAGTGCACCCAGAGAAGAGGCACAAACACAAGAATAAAAATGAAATTAAAAAAAAAATGTTAGCCGGATAGTGGTGGCGCACGCCTTTAATCCCAGCGCTTGGGAGGCGGAGGCAGGCAGATTTCTGAGTTCGAGGCCAGCCTGGTCTACAGAGTGAGTTCTAGGACAGCCAGGGCTACACAGAGAAACCCTGTCTCAAACCCCCCCCCCAAAAAAAAAATGTTAGCCAGGCATGGTGACCATGCCTTTGATCCTAGCATTAGGGAGGAAGAGGCAGGCGAATCTGAGTTCAAAGCCTGTTTGGTCTACTGAGCAAGTTCCAGAAACCTGTGGCACACACATTCAATCCTAGCACTTGGGAGGCCCTGACACCCATACAGTAGGAGACAGTCTGTTCCCAGAAGTTGTCCTTTGACCTCCTCAGATATGTGGTAGTACATGTCCATCACACACAAATACATGTTTAAAGAAAAAACTTTTAAAGGGGTATTTTGTGTGGGGCATAGTGGCTTACAACTTTAAACCCAGTGCTCAGGGAGGTAGAAGCAGGTGAATCTCTTGAGTTTGAGGCCACCCTGGTCTAAATAGTATATTCCAGACCATCCTGGGCTGCACAGTGAGACCCTGTCTCAAAATGTGTGTGTGTGTGTGTGTGTGTGTGTGTATATACACTATATATATAGCTTGGAACTACTATGGACAGTTCTCTTGTCTTTGCCTCCCAAGTGCAGGGATTACAGGCATGCACCACCAGACCAAGCACGGGGCTTCAGTGAGAAATAAGGGAACAACCCAGATCAGTAGAAAAAAATAGGCAGGAAGCCTGAACAGTAACGGAATAATTTTATATTGGTAGAATTTTTAGCCTCAACTACACACAATGGTATGAATATAAACATACCATTGCATCATGACGTGGAAATGAATGCGCAGCTTGGTCTCTTCACGGGAATGTAGTTAGCCAAGCCTTTGGGGAGGCCAGCGTGATAACACACTCAGTAATCAGGTTTTACCTGTGATTTGCATGTACACTCTGGAGTTGCTTGTGACCCCCTGTCGTGTGGCCTCTGGCTAGGAGAGTATGGGTCGTTCTTTTTCACAGTCATAGATCTACGTGGCAGAGTTAAGAACAATGTCGCTTTTGTTATGGTCTTGTCCTTGCTTTTTCAGGTATTACTGTGTTAGCCCAGGCTGGCCCACACTTGCTGATTTTCCTGTTTTGGTTTCCCAAGCTAGGGCTAGGATCATAGGCGTTCATCTCCATACTTGATTTCAGAAGCCTCCCTGAAACCCCGCTGTTGCTGCTGCATGGGGGTGATTGGGGATGGCCCACTTTCCAGGCAGTTCAGGGCGCTTTGACAGAACCCGTTCCATGAGGCCTGCCATCTGCCGTGTCTGGGGAGGATCCTTTATCTCGCTGTGTGTGTCCTAAGAGCTCAGAGCTCAACTTTTATGTCAGAGAAGTGGCTAAGATGTCTGTCATTCGTGGTCGTAAATCAGTGGCCCAGACCATCTCTTTGGTGCTCTTTTGCATGTCCCACGTGCTGAGGGACCTAAGGAGGTCACTTTAGGAAGTCTTTCTTGAGGATAGCCCAGTACAGCAGTGTCTCTGAAGGTCGGGGTCATCAAATCAGGATGGAAGAAAAAAGCAAATGTGGAAGTAAAAGTGTTTTTCTAGACAGGCATGGTGGCAGTACACACCGTTAGTCCCAGCTCTCCAGAGGCAGAGGCAGGTAGATCTCTGTGAGTTCAAGGCCAGGCTGGTTTACAGAGTAGACCTGAACCTGGTGAGGCCATCAGTGTTCTCTCGTGGGTTGAGGAGGGACTCACAAGACCCCAGCTCCAGCTCTGGGGCTACTGGCAGGTCATGGCTGCCGAGGGAGGGGAAGTCATTTTTCTTCATTGATGTAGCCACTGGTAAGTTTCCCGTGTTCCAGGGAAGAGCGCCCCGCCTTGCTCAGGCAGCCACCCTAATCAAACTCCATGAATCACAAAAAAAGCAAAGCCAAGCCAAAGATTTGAGAGTAAGAGGGGACTTCTCGGGAAGTAGGGGCCCCAGAGGGAATGGGAGGAGCAGGGAGGGATGATGACCGAAATGTACCACATATGTATATGAAATTGTCAAGGAGTTTAAAACAGTGTTTTTCTTTGCTGGGCGGTCAGTGGTGGCGCATGCCTTTAATCCTAGCACTTGGGAGGCAGGGGCAAGTGGATTTCTGAGTTTGAGGCCAGCCTGATCTATAGAGTGAGCTCCAGGACAGCCAGGGCCATACAGAGAAACCCTGTCTTGAAAAACAAAAACAGAAACAAAAAAACCCAAAAAACCAAACCAGTGTTTTTCTAGGTAGATGCAGCCATTTAATTTCTGAGAACTTATTAGACACACTCCATCTCTTTCTTCGTCTATATTTAGTAAATGTTGTTTTGTAGCTTTTGTGTGAAGAGCCCAGTCACAGATGCTGCAGACCGTGTTAGACTGTGTCCATATTTGGCATCTTTCTAGTGCAGCGGATGTCCGGTTCCTGTTTTCTAGGGTCTCCGCCACTGTCACCTTGTAGCAGGCGTCCTTCGTTCCTCAGAGGGTGAGAGTTCTGTGCCAGCAGCCATATGGCTCAGCAGGTTCTGCTTGCTAGGCTAGGTGACCTGAGTTTGATCCCACACAATGGAAGGAAAAACTGATTCCTGGGGGGTCCCCTGACCTTCTCTTTTGTGTCATGGCACACATGTGCTCACACACAATAAATAAATGTAAATAAAAATGTAAAAATCAATTACCATATATAAATGCCAACCAGGAGGCTTGACAGTCCACATGCACACAGCCTCACCACACACACACTATATACCACACACCACATACCACATAGATCACCACACACAAACCACACACTACATATCACACACCACATACCACATAGATCACCACACACACACTATATACCACACACCACATATCACATATATCACCACACACATACCACACACCACATAC
>JADRCC010565425.1:0-10117 GCA_019843855.1 Hylomyscus alleni
AACACAGGGAGCCAGGGCACCCTCCATCTGGTTGACTAGCTTCTGTTCTTCTGGGACCAGGAAACAAGTTTCCAAAGACGATGAAGATCACAGTATGTGGAATTATGAATGTGATATTCATAGCCGGGGAAGTCCACACCCAGCCTGAGCTGATATGTTCATAAAAGCCCATGTTCATGGAGTTCTATCTTCCTAGGACCAGGCCCTTGCAGAAGCTAAATCCATACTATGAACAATTGAAGTTAGAGGAGAAGAAGGTCATGTCATTTCTGCACAATATAGAGATGGAGAACATTGAGGCTAAAGATAACATCCAGGAGCTCAAGAAAGAGATAAACTTCTATAGGTAAGTCCTGGTCTGGGAGGCCACCAGTTGTGAAATGACAAGTTTTGCCTTCCATTGTTTCCGGACTGAGATTCTGCAGTTCTGGTTCTATCCCTTATGATTTTTAGCCATCAGTGTGCTTGGAACATTAGACTCACTTTTTATAAATATGTAAGAGACTGTTACTGCTCCCAGCATTGTCCAGACATCTTCAGGAGCCTGTCAATAAGAGAGTGGTGAAGCACAGTTATTATGCATCACTGAGCATCTGGAGCTCAAGCAGGGCTTTACAGAGCTGAGTGTGATGTAACAAAGGATAGAATGTCCTCCTCTTCATTTTACTGACCTACTATGAGGGTATTTCCACCCTACTAATTGATGTTGCCTCAAATTATTGGGCTATCAATGATGGATGCTGATCCTTTTTTCCTTTGGGGAAGCATGGACCCTTATTGGTGTTTGGACTGCAGCAATAATTTCTTTCTCCCTGAAATGGCAAACTGCTGTTTGTGCAGCTGTCATGCATGTATCAAGACATATGTTATTAGGTCTTCATGGGATCAAGGTTCCTGGTGGGCTTAATGGGTCTGTACTTAGGAATGTGGGGATGAGGCAGCAGAGTCTTATGCAGAGTATGCTTCCAGAAACCTATGTACCCGGCTCATGATGGAGAATACTCTTATGAAAAAGATGTCGATTACCCTGAAGCAGGAGAGCAAGGAAGTACAGATTGATTGGGCCCTCATTCAGAAGTATTTGGTTGATATGAACTTGAATGGTAAAGACACACAGGAGAAGACCAGCAAACTCCAGACACAACAGCAGTATAAGGTATGAACAAGCATCTCAGTCAGCTTAATACTGTCTGATACCTTTTGTCCATTGCATCCATCTTTGCTTTCCCACGCCACCTTTCTTTTTTAAAAAAAAATATTTAGATCCTGTATTCTTTTTTTTTTTTCCATTTTTTGAGACAGGGTTCTGTGTGTAGCCCTGGCTGTCCTGCAACTCACTCTGTAGACCAGGGTGTCCTTGAACTCAGAAATCTGCCTGCCTCTGCCTCCCAAGTGCTGGGATTAAAGGCATGTGCCAACATGGCCCAGGCCACAACCCCTTTATAATCTGCACTCCCAAGCAGTCAACCACATCACAGAAAGTAGTTGTTCATTGCTCTGTCTATGCACAAGTATTCTGGGAAGCTAGACTCCCATGAGACAGTGAATTATTGGCAACTGTAACTTGCTGCTCTGTTTTAATTGGCAGTCTAGTAAGGGTGACAGGTTAATAATATGCCACATTCAAACAAGTCTTCCTGATAAATGGGATGCTATGTAGAGCTTTGAGCACCTACTAGGACCTGTGACAGAGATCATGGAAGGGTCCTGAGACTTTCCAGGTAAGAAGCACCAAACAGGGATAAAATCCAAATGCAAACATCAAATGAGTGATTCTCATTGTCATTGGTGTTTGTGGTCAGTGGCCTTCTCCTTTCTTGCTGTAACCCACTAAGGTCACTTCCCATTGTTCAATTCTCGGTTTGCACTGATAGAAGTCGGAGTGGCAGCTTGTCAATTCATATATTTGTGAGTGTTGTATGACATTTCCCCTGCCCGAACGTATAAGACCACTGGATTCAGTTAAAAAATCAATGTTAACTGTCAGGTTGAGGTGTTGAGAGGCTGCAGCCTGACACCTGACATTTAGGTCACCTCCAAGCCTATGTCTTAATAACTGCCTTCCTCGCCCAGGTCTCAGAAACTGCAGGAAGATCTTCAATTTCCAAAGCCCAGGGAGACAGCCTCCTGCAGAATGAGCTGCCACCTCAACTGCCCCCTGTTGAAGTTCCTGACAGACTTCCTTGGAGGAATATTCTTCCATATAGTTCATCTCCTCTGTGTGAATAGGCCCTAGCTAGGAAGCCAGCTGATTCAGGGTCTTAGCCTCTTTTCTCTTGTGACAACCCTCCTTGAGCAAGTACTAAGGAGACTGCCCTGCAACCAAGTGTCCAAGAGGACAATCTTGCTGTAGGTTGGTGCTGCTAAATATTCAGTGAGAGAATGCCGATGAACAATAATTTTCTATTATAGTTTTGGATGAAGTGTTGCTTTTTACTGTTTTATTTTTCTTTGTTTTATTGGAAAGTTATGTGTTCTTGTTATTAGTTTTCATTTTTGTTTTTGCTTTTATCTCTTTATATTAAGTGTACTTTTATAGCCTGTTTTTAAATATTGTATTTTTTAAGAATAAAAATTGACTTACAACTCTTGACTCTTAAGACCATCTTCCTTATTCAGGTGTTCTATCTTCTCCTGTAAACCTAGAACTCACAGCCAAAGATTGATCTCTGTAAAGGCCAGGCAGGCAGGAGTAGAGGCAAAGACACCCTGGGGTACACAAGGTAATAATCTCTTTTCTGTGGATAATATAGCTAACCCCATGGACACACACTGTATGATGTAATCACTGCCATACTGTATCCATACTGTCATGTATTCTCATACTCTTAATGTATATAGCACTCTATTACCACATGTTCATTCATGAACCTGTGGGCCAAACACTGAGTAAAACTTTGTCATTGTTCTACAGCTGTTGAGGAAATTAAAACATTTACAAAAAATATAAAATAAATCAGGAAATCCAGAACCATGTGCCTCAGTTTTGCTTGCAATACACCATCAGTGATAAATATACAAGAGATATAATGACATTGCAAGACATGTAGGCCAATAGCTTTTAATAGATACAATTGCCCTTGAACATACATTTGCTGTGTTCTTGTTGGTTCAGAATCATTCTTATTATTTATGTGAATGATTGATTTTCCTCCTGTAGGTCTCCAGCCCTTCTTGAGTGTAGTGAAGTCAGAACCCAGAAGAAGGAATAATAGTCCCTGATTTAGATGATTGTTAGGCACCATGAGGGTCTTCTGAGAGAGCAGCAGATGCTCTAACCTGTGAGTCATCCCTATACCTCCTGCAGTTGGTTTTTCTTCTTCTAGGGCGTATGCTGTATTATGGACTGGATAACCTCCAAATAAGTGGAGAAATCTCAGGAGATGTGTAGGTACAGGTGCTTGAGCTGCACATGCTCATTGTCCTAGGCTGCCAGGCATGTATGCAGGTCTCTGATATTACCATTGCTTGTGAAGTGTTTAAGATCATGCCCTGAAAGTTATTTTCAATTTTAGAGCAGATTTTTCACCTCTAATGTAGAATGACAATATAGACTATGCACTTCTGTAAAATTAAGAATTGAGATTAGCTTCCTGCTGGCTGGGATTCATTATCCCTCTTGTTAGAAAGAAAAGGATCTTAATCTATGCAATTTTCAGAGGAAGTTCAAGAACAGCCACAGGGAATGGTGCCTGCAGCTGTGGCCACATGTTTCTGATGTAGAGCATGCCAGGGCAACTGTGGAACTTAGGAAGGACAGTTGAAGCTGCCCTTTTACTATAGCAAACCTGAGAGTATATTGTGAACATGCTTCTTCCACGTGACTGTTTTATTACTTATTGAATGGAACTGACTGATCCTGGAGATGAATCAGAGAGTCAATCTGTGGAAGAATTAATCCTGTGCATCCAAAGAGTTGCCTGCAATCCAGGGCTTTTAAAAGTTCAGCACCAAAAGAAGCAGGGTAGAGGTTTTGACTATTCCCTCCCAGATGTCCTCTGGTTTTTATGAACTGATTCTGCCATAGATAGGGTCATCTGTAGTACAGTAGAAAGTAGTTAAAACAAGATTTAGACCACACTTCCAACTTACTCCTTTATTGGATGGTTCTCCTTGTCCATCTTAGAACCTATAAGGGGCCTGGGTCTTGCTAAGCCTACTCACATATGGGTCATCACAACATTGTGTGGTTAGTTTGATAAATGCTGCCAGATATATACATTATCTTGGATTTTTCTACTGACACTTGTGATATGAAACAATAGTTCATGTTGGCTCTTACCAGATGAAGCTGTCCTAAATGTGCAGTGTAGATAGAGGTGCCTTACTTTCTCTCCCAGATAGCAAAATGTTCCCAGTCTTGAAAGCATTCTCTCAGCCATTCTTGAGAACCAGTTTTGAGATGGCCATATTGTCAGCTGATTGTCTCAGCTGAGTGTCTTGATCCCACCAGCCCTGTAATGATTGTAGAGGATGAATGGGTTTCTAAACCTGGGATGTAATTCAGGTGTACAATATTTCACTAACATGCAAAATTCTGTAGGTTCCACCCTAGTATGTAGGGCTGCAGAGGAAGAAAACTAAAGGACCCAATTTTATCTGAGGTGTAACCTACATCAAAAGAAGAGTCTCCTTAGGGGCTTTAAGTCACCCTAACCTTTGCCAAGAGCCCTCTGTGAATAAAGTACACACATACACACACACAAACACACACACAGAGAGAGAGAGAGAGAGAGAGAGAGAGAGAGAGAGAGAGAGAGAGAGAGAGAAAGGAGGGGAGAAGAGAGGGACCATAAATACAGATATAGAGCTTATGAAATTAGTTGTTTAGATGATCACATGATGACATGGATCAACAGGTATTCATTGTTGCTGCCAAGGCTAGAAACATGAATTCCTTCCCTGGACTACACATGGTAGATAGAACACTGCCCCCAAAATGTCCTCTGGGTTTATGTTTGGTTTTGTATGTGCACGGAAGAAACCATAGTATTTCTTTACAAACAGATTTTGAATAACATAGTGAAATCTACTGTGGAGGAATCCTGCAGATTTCTGTTGCTAATGTCTCAAGGCACCTTGCAGGATATACTGACATGGGGGGCTACTTCAACACACCCTGAAACTTGCCACTGTGGCTGTTCTCAGTGAGGCTATGAGGTGAATTACAACCATGGAGTTTAACAAGGTTTTGATATATTATATTCTGCAGTTCCTAAGGTGAGACTAAGCCTCGTCTCATTTAGAGGTAGGTAGGATTTGATGTCAAGGAATAAATTTAGGGATGAATTCAGTCAATTTGATGTAAAGAGAACAATACAAAGAATCAGAGAAACCAAGAGCCAGTTCTTTGAGAAAATCAACAAGATAGACAAATGCTTAGACAAACTAACTGAAAGGCAGACAGACATTACCCAAATTAACAAACTCAAAGGAAAAAAACCATATGATCATCTCATTAGATGCTGAGAAATCATTTGTCAAAATCCAACATCCCTTCACAATAAAAGTATTGGAAAGATTAGGAATTCAAGGCCCATACTTAAACATAGTAAAAGCAATATACAGCAAACCAGTAGCCAACACCAAACTAAATGGAGAGAAACTTGAAGCAATCCCACTAAAATCAGGGCTTAGAAAGGCTACCCACTCTTTATATTTTTCCTTTGTAAGCTTGTGATGCTTGTTCAAAAGGCTCTTCATGGGAAACAAAATACCCATGGAAGGAGTTGTAAAGACAAAATGTGGAACAAAGAATAAAGAAGAACAATCCAGAGACAGCCCCATCTGGGAATCCTTCCCATATACAATTGCCAAGCCCAGACACTTTAGTAGATGACAGCAAGTGCTGGTGGATATGAGCCAGATAGAGCTGTCTCCTGAGAGGCTCTGCCTGTGCCTGACAAATAAAGAAGAAGAGGCCTACAGCCATCCATTGGACTGAACACAGGGCCCCAATGAAGGATCTAGAGAAAGGACCCAAGGAGCAGAAGGGGTTTACAGTAGCCTAGGAGTTACAAAAATATGAAGTAACCTGCACCCCCAGAGCTCCCAGGGACTGAACCACCAAACAAAGACTAAAAATGGTGGCACTCAAGGCTCCAGCTACATATGTAGCAGAGGATGGGCTAGTCATTCATCAATGGGAGGAGAGGCCCTCCCTTCATCCTGTGAAGTCTCTACTTCCCAGAGTAGGGGAATGTCAGGGCCAGGACTTGGGAGAGTGTGGGTTGATAAGCAATGAGAGGGAAGAGGGAATAGGGGTTTTGTCCATATGAGAAACCAGGAAAGGAATAACATTTGAAATGTAAATAAACAAAATGTCTAATTAAAAGAAAATAATTGGGATCGTGAAACAGTTGCACATGGAAAACAGAAACCTAAAAAGCATCAAGGAGACCCCTAGACCTTATTGAAAGTGATAAATTCCCCATCTCTCTTGTCACATAATTTATCTTGCCAGATAGCACCACTCCTGACCTTGGCTCATTGTCCTAAGTGCTGCTGAATGGAAAGGTTCGTGTTCAGGGCTCACTCAAAAACAATAAAAACACTAATTCAATTAAACAGGAATAGTTTATTGAATGCCCACCCCAAGACAGATCAACCGGGGCAATAGATCAAAACTGTGTAGTAGACATTTCTCAGGGTCAGCTCCATGCAAAAGCCACAGAGAGCTCAGGTGCAAGGGCTGGAAATGCTGCCCTTTGAGATCCCTGACTCAAGCCATTTTAGACATGATATTGAACTTAAATTTGACAGGTCCTATGTGAAATGTATAGATGTGGAAATTCATAAGATTAACAAACCTCGTAGCATTCAAAACATTACATAGTACATGTTCAGCATCATCCTGCTGTGAGTCAAGATTTATATTTGTTTTAATTTACATCCATGACTGGAAGACATATTACAGCAACAGTATGAAAAAAACTGCTGGCTTGTAACAAATTTGCTACAGTTATGCTTTATTGGGCCAGTCTTATCAAACAGAACTTTGTATCATTGGGAAAGATGTCTGCATGACCTTACCTTTTTAGACAATGTCCATGGCCTCAACAGGAGCTCCTTTGAAGGAGAACAGAGAATGTGCTTGTTACCTGAAAAGAGAGCCTCAGCAGTGTTGCACAGGCTGCACAGTGCCCATTCCACCTCAGTTTGTGCCTGCACAGGAACTAAAGGTGGGCCCCAATTTCCCTGAGAGCCAGGTCTAGACACAGAAAGGCCAGGACACAGTGCTGGTGTCCCACTGCTCAGTAATGCTCGATTTTCAACTAATGTATTTGTGTAAATAAATACAGTGCAGTCATTTATTATTGATACTCTTCACATCTTACAGAGGGCAGGAATTGCTTGACTACACCTAATTCTATATAATATCTGCACACTGGGGAATAATAACAAGAAAAATCTGGGAAAGGTGTGCATGGACACTTTCATGTACTGAACTCAGGTAGGGATGACATTAAGAGGTATCGAACAATAGCCCACCAAGTTCACTGTGTCTCCTTGATTTATCTAAGGACAAGGAAGTGGAATATCTCTGATGGCTTCTGTCTAGCCTCTTGTAATGATCTACCAAGGATTGGTAGGCCAGGTCTTCTACGTTGGGTGTATTTCAATGTTGTTTTCTGAAACATGGTCTCAAATATCCCCTGTTAGTCTTCCTCAGTTTTGAAAGTTTAACTTTGAGCTCAGATAATCTTGCTTAAACTTCCCAATAACTAGGCTTACAAGTGGGGCCTCCAAGTGCTATGAAGAAAGCACTAGTTATTATGACAGACCTGGACATTCTAATGCTGAGGCAAGGACACCCCAGTAAATCCACAGCCATTGTGTTCTATGTCTGCCCTATTTCACAATTGTTGCCATGATATGCATGCCTATCATCAACATAGAAAAATAACTTGACTCAGAGGAAAAGTCATGGTCATAACATCCTTTTATGTTCCTTATGATGTTTATTGATCTTACAATGTTAGACAAAGTCTTACATGGGACGCATCAATTAAGGGTCAATATGCACTATTATGTCTAAAATGGCCTGTTCAGAACTTACCACAAGACATTTCCTGCAACTTCATATGATCTACCTGTGCTTTTATTGTTCGGCTGTTTTTTTTTGTTGTTGTTGTTGTTTTGTTTATTTGTTTGTTTTTTGGTTTTGGGGGCTTTTTTTTGTTTTATAAGTGAACAAAGGTAGATGTTATGGGCATGTCTCAGCCCCCAAAACCTGAGCTATGGTTCTGATAGATCAGTATTAGGGTCTGCATTCAATAAATCATCCATGTTTTACTGAGATAGGTTTTTGTGTGGTTTGGGAGCAAATCCTGAACTGAAACACAAGATGTTAGGCCCTTGCTCTGTCAACTGTATTTTATTTTTATGTCAATTGTATTTTTCTATACCTTCTGCCTGCATGCTCCCACCTCTGTTCACTATTTTTTTCAGACACAATCTCATGATACAGCTCATAGAGATCTATAAGTGATACTGATTGTTGACTTTGGTGCAGAGAGAAGAGCCCTATACTCAGCCTGGGGGTCTTTTTATCAGTAGCTCTAATATTTCAGTTTCCTCTGCCAACAGAACTCTAGACTCTTGCCAGAACCATGATGGCTGGACATCACTCTTCTAAGGCATTTTGGGCCCACTTTCAAATGCTACAAACAAGGCTTCCTGAGTGTAAACCCTAACACATACCACACTGCAAACTATCGTGCAGGCTCCTCCTGGATGATATTTCATGCACCTGCACATGATGAGACAGGAGAATGTTTTGGCTGCATATTAAAACTGGTGTGATAGCTCAGTGGTTTTCAATGACTCATATTACTGATTGAGAAAAACTGAGCAAGGGTGAGACATTTCTGAGAAGTGTTTGGAAAGGAATCAGTTAGATACATAGGAAATGTTTAGGTATTGCCAATCAAGCCTAGAGCAACCCCTGGCTTTGGAAACAGGATGTTTTTAATGGCAATGCCCCAGGAGGATCTCCAGGAAACAGTACCTCTGCTTCCTGTCAGGACAGGGGGAACATTAGCAGGGAGGCAAAGGCTGTACCCCATGGCATCAGCAGTCCCTTCTTGGACATTCTATTGTCTGCTGGAGAGTTCTTGGCCTCCACTGTGATGTCACCAGTGTTGTAGTGACAAGAAGCTCACGGAGGTTTCTCAGTCAGTGTCTAGACGATAAGTTGATGGACATGTTTGTCCGACTCAGAAGACTATTTCAGAGAGCCAATGTGGATGGGAAAGAGACTACAGAGAGAAGGAAGGAAGCTAGACTTTCATCTGAGAGTAATGAACGACAAAAGATGTGGTCTTGGAGAATGTGGAGTAAGTCCTGGGAAGCAGATGTTGAGCTTCCTGGCAGGGGTGACCTGAGCTGGCATTTTCTAGTAACAGGGCTCAGGAACTATAGCCTCTGGGAAGCAAAAGAATTTCCATGATTGTCACAATTTTTGAACATCAACGATTTCAGAATATTAATTTCTCTATTCCTTATGGCAGCAATGGCAAGGCCAAATCTGTATCTTGTAAAATCCAAGTCTTTACTTTCACTGCATATTGTGCTTTTCCATGGTGACAGAATGAGACCATCAGAAGTCACAGAGGGTCTATCCAATGATGATTAGGGGCAGAGTGTCACTACACTTGAGTACCATGGTTTCTTTTAACTTCAGGGGCTATCTGATAGTAGAAGTAGGGAGATAATTGTGCTCCAGGCCATGACTTCATGTTCTCAGAAGTACTTAAAGTCCTCTTCCTGACACTTCCCACCTTACCTATATTTTTTTATTAACTTTTTTTTTTTTTTTTTTGGTTTTTCGAGACAGGGTTTCTCTGTGTAGCCCTGGCTGTCCTGGAACTCACTCTGTAGACCAGGCTGGCCTCGAACTCAGAAATCCACCTGCCTCTGCCTCCCAAGTGCTGGGATTAAAGGCATGTGCCACCACTGCCCAGCTTTTTATTAACTTTTATTGCATTATGGTGAGAAAAGTTACATGATTACAATTTGTCTGAATTTGTTAACATTTAAAAACATATTTTAAGTAAATAGAATTAAATCACATTCTTGTTTCCCTTTTGTACCCCAACTCCTCCCAGAGACCCCC
>JADRCC010565426.1:0-13879 GCA_019843855.1 Hylomyscus alleni
TCACTTCTGATATTTTTTCACAGCAATGAGAAGAGTAATTTACACAACAACTCATCACACCGTGTCAAACTTTCTCAGCTCTCTAGAGGGAGGAGTCTCTTTTAGTATTTGTGGTTTTCCAATGTCTTCTACCCATGAAACTATGGGCATTACAGTGGCACTCTGAGTTACTTACCTTCCACTATTCAGCTTAGATAGATAAGGCTTGGAATATATAGCCAACGAATGTTAACTCACCGTCTGCTCCTCTCAGAGGGCCTGGCCCACTCCACCTGTTGGGGAACTCTCAGCTTCCTGAGTGTTTGCTGAACTCCCTTCTACACAATCAACTCTTCCTATTTGATACCTTCAGAAAAGTCTCTACTTGTCACCTTTGGAAGTAAACCCCATATATCCTTTACTTGATGTTTTGACTTGTTACAGTTTCTTTTTATCCTTTATTTCCTGTTTCTTCAGGTCATCTTAAGTGAAACATACAAATGGGGTCTTCCTCCCTGTCTTTTAAAGGTGACCCCAGCTAGGTGGCTGATCTCTGCTGGGAAAAGCCCCTGTCCTAAGATCATGTAGGGCTTTGGGACAAGATTCCATTCAGTCAGTCCAGCGTTAGCCCAAGGGGACAGTGCTATGATCAGATCTACATTTTTCCCAGCTTTGCCAAGTATTTATGAACTCCCGGTGAGAGGATAGATTCAGTGGTCATAGTCAGAGGCTCCCGGGTGTCACTGAGTTAAAATATCTCAAGAAGCCTGCTTTCTGTCACGCGGACCTTCATAGAAGCTGGGATACACGACAAGGCCCTTTCTCTAGGAGGGAGGCCCACCTGTATTCACTTGGGTACCTGTCATCAGACACTACAAGTAGCCTGCATCTGGAGGGAGCCAGGTGCTTAGGATGGAATTTGAAAAATATAATCTTAAGAAGGATAACCCAGGTGCAGAGACACAAGTATCACATGTTCTCTCTCATAGCAGATCCTCGCTTCTCAGTTTCATATATGCGCGTGAATGTGGGAGTGGGAATGTCGTGAAAGTAGAAAGAGACTCAAGAGGCCAGGGAGGAACCTCCAAGGGAGCTGGGAAGGAATATAAAGCTCACGTGGTATAAACGCGGAGGGGGTGGGGGCTGGGATCGGAAAGGTACAAACGCAGGTGGAGACAAGGAGACCAAAGAGACGAGGAGAGTTGAGAGAGGAGGAATCAGTAAAAACTAAGCACAAAAAATACCACAAGAGAACCAGTTACTGCGTGTGGTAATTAAAATAAAGAAAACCAAAGTGAAGAAATCTCATCTCTACGCTCTGGCCACTCTCTTTTCCCTCCTGCCTACTCCTACCTGTGGCCATCATGTCCCACTTCAAACAACATCTTGGGAGTTTCAGGGATAAGAATCCCTGTGTAATTGTTTGGAGCTGTAAATGACTTAAATTGGCTAGGATTTTAATTGCCATGAAATGACTTTATTACCTTCTGGTGATAAGAGGGCAGTAACCTCCTTCTCAGAGGAGAACAGGTCCCCACCCAGGGGTCACCCATCGGTCAGGGCCCTCCGGAGGAGCCCTTGGAACAGCCTCATCTGGCAGAGATGACTACACCGGCACCTGTGTGGTGTGCCCACTATTCTCAACCACCCAACCAACTTGGGGCCATGGCAAGTCTCTTTTATGATGGCCAGTCTTTCTGCAAGTTCTGATTTCTCCTATACGGAATATTGGGGCCTGGTCCAATTTGTTTCTTCTACCTCTGTAGAAAATCACAATAGTGTAAGTCAGAGAGACAATTGGATATGGGATAGAAAGATAACTAATTACAGAACAGAATTTAGCCATTCATCTAATATACCTAGCACTTTCTGTATACTGAGCATGGTATTAGAAAGGAGAATTGATACAGTAAATTCTGGGAGGCCACACATATGTAATAAATACATAGCCCACCACATATGCATTTATATTTTTACAGATTCTGTACACTATTTATGTGTTTTCATTAATTACAAATCATATATATATATTCTAACTATATCATTATAATTTTATGTATGTAGTGGTTTCAAGCTTTGGCATTAGGCAGAAATGGATTTTAAATAGACTTTTGCTGTGTGATGCTGTACAAGTCACATTGCTTCTCTGATGTAGTGAGCCTATGTCAGAGTGCTTGGCACAGGACAGGACTTCAGAATCAGGGCACAAAGAAGGTCCACAGTGCTGTGGAATTGAGAAGGAAGAGCCATCGCAAAAGCTAAGGCAGGCTGGGCGGTGGTGGCGCATGCCCAGGAAGCAGAGGCAGGCAGATTTCTTTTTTTTTTTTTTTTCGGTTTTTCAAGACAGGGTTTCTCTGTAAAGCCTTGGCTGTCCTGGAACTCACTCTGTAGACCAGGCTGGCCTCGAACTCAGAAATCCGCCTGCCTCTGCCTCCCAAGTGCTGGGATTAAAGGCGTGTGCCACCACCGCCCGGCGCAGGCAGATTTCTGAGTTCTAGGCTAGCCTGGTTTACAGAGTAAGTTCCAGGAGAGCCAGGGCTATACAGAGAAACCTTGTCTTGAAACTCCTCCCCTCCGGAAAAAGAAAGAAAGAAAGAAAGAAAGAAAGAAAGAAAGAAAGAAAGAAAGAAAGAAAGACAAGGCAGGACTTATCTATGATTTCTATCTATAAACATAACTTTTTCCAAGCTACAAAATCACATGCATATAGCAGCTATTAGACACTTTTTGATTGGACTATGCAAAACATTTTCTAATTTCAGAGGAGAGAAGGAGAACAGTGGGGATGTTTTGAGAGGAGATTCGACTCTGAGGTGGAAAGGCATACTCTCAAAGACGAGTAGGCATTCTTGGCTGAGGGATGAGCAGGGCAAAGGGCAGGGATGGGAATGTTCTTGATGCCATCCAGGGACATCAGTGATGACATGTTCCCAGTGCAGGGTGCTGAAGGGCATTCCTTGGACAGGTGGGGACACAAAGGGCCTTTGGCAAACTTCTCTGTTAGTACCTGTTACGATTTACTTTGCATATTGTCTCTGGCATCATGCTGGGGGCCGCACACACAGCTTGGCTTTTCTTAGTTTAGATCAGTGGTTCTCAAGCTCTGAGTTGCAACACCTTTGGGGGGGGGCACATATCAGATATCCTGCATATTATGTAATTGCATTACGATTTATAACAGTAACAAAATCACAATGATGAAGTGGCAAAGACAATAATTTTATGGTTATGGGTCATAACAACACGAAGAACTGTATTAGAGGGTCACAGCACCAGCAGACGTTGGAGCTTGGGGTAGTGTCTCAGAATGGCATCTGTCTTCCCAGCATTCCTGACTTCTTTGTGTGACCCCTAGAAGCATGGTTTTGAGAACTGTCTTCCACACCAGTTTTTCACCTCCCTTCTCTCCTTTAACTAAGTGGCTCCTGGGCCTGTGGCAGAGGATCTGGTTTTGATCCCCAGAACTCAGGCAAGCTGGATACCATAGCAACATCTGTATCCTAGTGATCTCTCAGTGAATTTCTGGAAACCTGTGGGCTAGCTACTCCAGTGTGTGCAGCCATGAACAAGAGATCCTTTGTCAAACAAGGTTTAAGGCAAGGACTGATACATGAGGTTGTCCTCTATCCTTTATATGCACATAGTAGCACATGAATATCTATATTTACACACATAAACATGCACACACACATATATTGTGCATATACAAGATAAAAAATTAAAAACATAAAGATGAATTGGCAACTCTTGTATTCTCTCACTGGTCTTTCTGCTCAAGTCAGAGTCTGTCAGAATGGGACTCAACCTATCCATCAGGATTCCTGACGACTACTTGCTCTCAAAGGAGGGGCATGGAAGAAGAAACAGACCCATGATTTTGACCACTCATTTGAGAGTTTTTGGAGTCAAGAGCTCCTGGGATAGCACCTAGACAGCAGAAGAGTTGAAAAGGTATTTGGGAGAGTGACCCCTTGCCAGACATGTTGTTTTTCTTGCCATGTGCAGAGGCTCTGTTCTAATTGTCACAGTCTCCCACAGAGGCAAGGATGTTATTAAGGGAGAAGTAGATGGAGGGAATATGTCATTTGTTGCCTGAGGTTCCATGGTTGGTAAGTTCAGAGAGGGAGTATAAGGCAATGGAATAGCAAGTTGTTTTTTGGGGGGAGGGGTGGGAAGGAGTCCCCTGGGGGGAAGATGTGCCCAGACTTAGTGTTTTCTATAGCAGCGAAGCTGAACTTCTTGCAGTTGAGCAACTCATGTCTCCTGTGTTGCCAAGATGGCTCAGAAGGTAAAGGCTCTTGCTGCAAAGCTTATGTCCAGAATTCAATTCCTGGGAGGTCTGACACCACATTTAAACTGGGAATTAGCCATATAGAAGCTACCAGAATAAATTTCTTGCTAAGAAGGCAGACAGTAAGTCCAGAGATAGAAAAATGATGAGAGTTACACTTGTATAATGGATTTCTGGCCATAAATTGGGCACCTGTACCATGGTTTTGAGCCTACATGTCTCCAAAGGCCTGTGCATTAAAGGCTTGGTTTCAAACCTGTGGTGCCCCTGTGAGCCTTTTTTAGAAATTTGGGGAAGTTAGGTTTCTAAAGGTGTGCTTTTAAAGGGGATGCTAGGACCCTGGCCTCTCTCTTACCTTTATTTGCTTCCTGTTGGCTATGAAGGAAAGTGGTTTCTACCACACCCTCCACTGTGCTGTACTGTGCTACCACAGGCCCAAAGCAACATGACCAGAGGACTATGATCTTCAACCCCTGAAACCTTTCCTCTTTAATAGATTGTTTATCTCAGGCATTTTGTCACATCGACACAACACAATGGGCTACCCAATTATGAGCTACTTGCTTTTTGTGTTTTTCTACCTGTCTCCAGCTGTCTCCTTTCACCCAGAGTAATCTGCAGGTCTGGCTCCAATCCTCAAGGGCTGAGGGTGACTGAGAACTCAGTTGGAGGAACAGTCCTATGTCTCGTGAGCTGCGGTCTATAGTTTTGGTATACTGAATATCCCAGGGCAGAGCTGGTACTGGTATCTTTAACTAACAGATGGGGAAACTGAGGCCCAGAGACATGAAACAATGGGGTCCTGAGCAAATTAGAGGATATGCAGAGCTAAGACCTAGGCTTCCCAACTCTTGGTCTACTTCTGGGGTCGGTCAGGCATTATACCGATTTCAGGTGGTTTTGGATTCAAGATAATTTTTCTAGGGCCTACTCTGGAGCTATATGCAGAGGTCAACCCCAGCTACCTATCTGAGGGGAGCAGCAAGAACAAGCCTCTGAGACTTTTGGGCAGAAAGAAAGCCCAACAGGAGGCCTCTCTGGGAGTAGGAACCTGGTGAGGTGGGGACCCCAAGTCATTGCCTGCCCAGTAAGGCATGAGATGCCAATGTCATTCCAGTGTCTGCTCACCCCGGACAACCCAGAGTCTCCTAGTTGCTCATTACCGTAGGTCATGTGGGAGTTACTGCCTACATCTTAAAGAGAAGCAAACCCAGACTCGGCAGGACGTGTGGTCTGTCTAGAGCAGTGGTTCTCAACCTTCCTAATGCTATGACCCTTCACATGCCTTCCTCATGTTGTGGAACATAAAATTGATTAATTGCTACTTCATAACCATAATTTTGCTACTGTTATGAATCATACTGTTAATGTTTTTGGAGATAGAGGTTGGCCAAAGGGGTCGCCATCCACAGGTTGAGGACCACTGGCCTAGAGTCTTTTTGCAAAGAAACAAAAGAGCAGAGCAAAGGTCTTTTCCAGCACAGGCGGAAGCAGTCTAGCTGGGCTCAGGGAACACAAAGAACTTTGCTGTCTTGCTCATCAACAATGCCAGTGAGGATGGACAACATCCCTTTCCAGCCCAACAAAAGGACAAAGACGCCAAATTCTCTTTTAAATTAAAATATTTCTTCTATTTATCTCCCAGTCTGAGATTTTTTTCATATCAAAGTCATGAAGAGTTGCTAGAACTAGGTGAGTGCAATGCCACCGACATCCATCTGCAGGCAGAGGTCAGCTAACCTGGGCAGAATCCGACCTGTGCAGCTCATCAGCTATTTTCAAGTGCACACTGCTCAGTGTTCAGTACAGACGTCATGAACAAGTACACAGATGGGTGTGTGAATGTGCAACCCCTCTCCATGCCTCGTATTTCCCAAGGCTCTCCTAAGTAAGGGATAAAGGGGTCCATAGAAATGGCTGCTTGGTTACCGATGAGGTCCAGAGGGGTGAGAGGGAGAGTAGCTTATTCTGGACTTCATCCCCAGCCCTTAGTCAGCCAGTCTCCAGCACTAGGAGAATGATTGGCTGTGAGACTGGAGCTGTCCTTTGCTGTCATCCATGGCCAGTACAGTCTTTAATTTGCTCGGGACCCCATGGCAAGCTCTGGGTAGCTTCCTGGGCTGTGGGCCATTGATGGATTGGGGAGTGATTTTCTCTGAGGTCCAGGGTTGCCTGCCATCACTGAAAGAGGAGAGTTGCTTGCTTGGGAAGAGAGAAACCAGTCCCTAGGTTGAAGTTGCACAGATGCTGCCCCACTTGGGGTGCGGGGATGGGAGGATGAAGGTAGGGACACAAGGCTGCTGGGCGAGAGGTCCAGGCAGGGGCTGTAGGTCCCATGGGTGCCATGGGACAAGGGGAATCTGGGCAGGGAACCAGTTTGAAGTGAGCTGAGTCTGAGAGAGTACGTAGCATTCTGTGGGAGGCACCAATGTGGGCAGAGCAGTGGGTGTCAGCACAGGACCCTGTCAGGAGAAATCAGAGGAAAACAATGAATCCTAACCTTTATTTACCAAGGACTGTCCCTGCTGCCTCCTGGGTGCCCCCAGCCCTCAGGGAGCTGGGTAGTAGGAACAGATTGTCCTGCTTTGCTTGAGACTTTCAGCCTCCTGTGTGGCCTAGCCGAGTGCAAGGTCACCAACAACCATTTGCAGGCAGAGGTCAGGATTACCTCTCAGCTAACCTGGGCAGAATCTAACCTGTTCAGCTGGGTCTAATCCTCATAGCATGAATAGCAACTATGTGCCTGGGACATCACCTCACTCCTCAGAGCTCTACTTCTTCAGTAGCAGACCATTAATAGAATGTTCCAGGTCCTAATCTTTGCCCAAACTTTAGTACTGACCTCTAAGGGGCAAGGTGACCCTTTTATGCCACACTGTGATATGGGATTTGAGCTGAGATGCAAAACTGGACAGTTTGCTTTACAGCTGAATGCCCAACCCCTACGTTCTATGCTTTACCCTGGGACTCTGTTTTGTGAACTGTGAAGTTTTGTACAAGTGATAAAACCACTCCTTCCTGTCACTCAAAGGGAGAGCCAGTCAGCCATTTGCTCCAGATCCTGTTTTCCTTCCTTGACCTTCCTACTTCTAGAAGTTTTCCATTGTGCTGGGTATTGTAGGCACTTCTCTCAGATCAGGGCCTGATTGAGATGCTCCCAGATGACCATCCCTCCAGCCCCACTTAAGGACTGGGTCACTCACAGACATGTCCATGTTTGAGGGCAGGGCCAAGCTGGCCTCACCAGGCTGCTGTGTGGCACTGAGGTTCCCACTCTTCTCCTGCTTCCTCCACTTGGCTCTCTGATTCTGGAACCAGATCTACAGTCAGGGAAAGAAAATGATGATGTAAAGGAAATACAGTTCAACTAATACCTCCCCCATCTGATATCTTCCCCTCAAATGCAGAACACTGATATCTGCCCAAAGAATGAGCACTGTACTGTTTATAAAATCATAACTGGGGGGTGGTTCTTTGCATGTGATGTCTGGAGACTTCAGAGAAGAGACCAGGGTAATAATCTTTAGAGTAGAAATGAAGTGAGGATACCCATGAGTGATAACTGAGAAGGCCTGGGTGGGGTCTGCAGTGAACAGAGAGCTCACAGAGAGTCTCAGGTCCTATTAACAGCCACCATGTGGGAATGCGTGTCAGATTCATCCAACTTCCGAAGTGAAAATCTTGATTTTTTTTTTAAAGTATAAATGTATTTGCATTTTCAAATGCTGTGCAGGCCAAATAAAACCCATCTGTGGGCTGTTTTCTGTCAGTAGGCCACCAGTTTGCAACCTCCGTGGGCCACTTGGCATCTATAGGTTGAACATTGGCAGATCTCTGCATTTGTGGGCGCCCTGCTGGTGTCTGACATGTGGCCATTTGTACTTGGTGATTCTGGGGAGGCAGTTGTTGGATTCTAGACTTGATGACAGACGCAGGTGCTAAGCACTCAGCTGGAGCACAATTCCAAATGGGAAGGGGAAGGGGAGCCGGCTCAGGCTGGGCTGGGCTCTAGCCAGAAGGAGGTTGAATAAGGAACAGCACATTGAGCTGGACCTGTCTTTTGATTTTGAATGAGAACAAATGCACTACCTTAAAAAACAAAAAAGAATGATGTAGAAGATTTTGTGTTCAGAGAGTTATAGTGCCAGCAGAGTTACAGTTGGATATGACAGACCCTCTCATGCTAGCCTGGGACTTGTGAAACAGAATGTGTCTAAAAGCATGTGCTGGGTCTGCCCTGGAGATGACAAAGGGCTACTGTGTCTCCAAGCATGGACACAGGAGTGGATACTCTGGAGTAGAGAGATTATGGATGTTAGATTAGGCTGTTAGTGGTAAAACCCCATCTCTGACTGTAGATCCTTGGTCTGTCAATTCTGCTCACACCCAGGGGACATGGCTGTATTCTGTACCTAAGGTCACCAACAGGACCCTGATAAGCTACAGTTGCCATTCCAAATGTCCCTCAAGCTTAGAGTGATTTGCGCAATTTAAAAATCACTGAAGAAAGAAACCAAAAGAAGAGTAATAGTTTTTAAACACCTGCAAACTGTACAAGAACCAGATTTCAACACTTGTAAATCAAGGTCTGCTGAGAATGTCACCATGCTCAACTCTTTCCCCCTTGGGTGTGGCTGCTTTCAGGCCTCTCTGATGGTAACTGTATGTGTAGCAAAACCCAAAGTGATGCTCTTAGTCACGAGTTGGTAGGACCCAACCAACTGTTATGGCAGTGAGTAACCTTTAGAAAGCATGAATAGGTTAGGAGCTAGGACCTGGGGACAGAGGTGGTTGGGGAACACTGATGCCTACCCGCTACACTACCACACCCATGAGAGAAGAATCATTATTAGAGGAGGTTGGTCTCATTTCTTAGAAAGTAACATTTGGCTGTGATGACAGCCCACTCGATGAAAGCAATGGCAGTTTCAGTTGGGGCAGTCCTGGAAGGCGGAGGACCCAGCCTGAGACTGGCTGGAAGGTGGGTGCTGTACCTGTACTCGAGCTTCAGGCAGGTTAATCCTGGAAGCCAGCTGGGAACGGACATGGATGTCAGGGTAATGGGTGAAGTGGAAGAGCTTCTCTAGCTCCTGTAGCTGCTCTGTGGTGAAGGTGGTGCGAACTCTCCGCTTGTTCTTTTTTTCCTCTGTAGGAGAAAGCATGCAGGTTGGGTCAACCTTGACGTCAGCCCCTTGGGGAAATGTTCATATTGCTTTGTTCTTTCTTCTTCAAACCTATGGCCACTGCTGAGTCTTGGTTCCTGGCTCTTTGGGATTGGAGCTTAGCAACATCGTTTTCTAGAACACCTTCTAGGCTGATCTTCTACTCTACAGTGGAGTCAAGTTAACCTTCTAGAAAATTCTCTGATTCTGTGCCTTTCTTTTTTTGCCAAATGCCTTTAAGAATTACCCTCTTGTCTACATCGGGAGATGGCAAACCATAGCTTGCAGATCAAACCCCGCCTACTGTATTTTTAAATAAAGTTTTACTGAAACATAACTCTTCATGCTGCTCTTTGTATTGTCTCTTCCTGCTTTTGCATTATAATGGTGGCACAGTCATTGCATCTGAGACCATATGTCTATAAAGACTGAAATAATTACCATCTGGCCCTTTACAGAAAAAGTATGCCAACCTTGGCTTACAAAGTACAGGCTGAGCATGGCAGCAGCAGGGGCCTGGAAATCTGTCTCCAATCCACCTGTCTAGCTTCAGTTCTATTCAGATCTGGTGCTGCCATTTGTGGGGCCTACCAAAAATTGAAAATATGAGGTCCCTTGTTCAGAAAAGAGCCAAGGGCCCTTTCCTTGATTTTCTAGATTGTCACTATCTATCATGGGAAGGAGTTTTCTATAAATGAGTCTGTCTGCTATCTATCTATCTATCTATCTATCTATCTATCTATCTATCTATCATGTGTAAGTATGTATACATGCCTGTGTATGGTATATGAGTGTGTGTGTGTGTGTGTGTGTGTGTGTGTGTGCCCATGTATACTCACACACAGAAGTTACAGGAGGACAAAGGATGCCCTATCCTATAATTTTCTATAATAGTCCACTGAACAGGGTCTCCCACTGATCTTGGAACTAAGTTGGGAGGCAGAAATCCCCAGATGATCCTCCTGACTCTGTCCCCAGGGGTTACAGCTGTGCACATAGTTACATACTGCGTTTCTACATGTGTGCTGGGGATATGGACTCAGGGCCTCTTACTTATGCAGCAAATGCTCTTCCCTACTGAGTCATCTCAGCCCTCATGGTTCTCTTTTAATTTGCTATTTAATTTTGAGAGAGACAGATTAAATGAGAACACTCATTGAGTGTGTCAGCCTTCCCAGGGACTGGGGAGCTACCACCAAGCTTTGGAACATAAATATTCAGTGGAGAAATTTGACTCCATCCTGCAACTTGGCATCTGACCTTAAACATCCTGGAAGCCGTACCTCAACCAATCCCTTTCCAAGGTGCAAATAGGTAGGGGCATGGGACAGGGGAACAAGAGCCTATCTTAGGGCAGCAAGAGTGAGAAGGATGGCGAGTAGGAGGTGCCATGATCTGATCTCCTGGGATTTTCTTAATGCCTCACTGGAATTCCTAAAACATGAATTTTCACCTAAAATTGCTAATTCAAGAGAGTGACCCTTTGTATTCAGCTTCCCTCTAGGCACAGCTCTCTATGGAACTATGGTGGACATTCACATTGGCACAGCCAATTCTACCCCCATCACTCTGCTAACTTACATACCCAGCCTCATTCAAGTTGCTCAGCTGTCTGACTTTGTAGCACACCCTCATAGCCATTTTCCTCTTTGAGACATAAATTCAGTCTTAAAAAAAGATTCAAACACTTTATTCTTTGGCCTTTGCTTGACTTTGGGTACATAGGGTCCAAGGACAGGCATCAATTGATGGGCCGCAACCTAGAAAAGGCTCAAAGTAAATACTTTGTCTATAAAATATGATAGAAATAATATTTTATAGTGACAATTAAAAAGTTAGAAGTCCCTAAAAACTTTGTAATAGTTAATATCTACTGTCTATATTCCATGTACAAACTGTCCTTCTTTTATATGATAAAGCAAGCCAGTGACAATTTCTAAGCAAATGTTTGAAAAGATGAGCAATTAAGAAAGGGTTTGTAATCGAGAAATGAAGTGGTACTGTTAACTATGATTCATTATTCTCATGATGAGGGACATATACCAACGGAGCAAACAGACTCTGCTGTGCTGTCTGTGCGGCAGATAGAAAAGTGGTTGTTGAGAGGCTGGCCAGGTGGCTCAGTGGCTAAGACCAATTACTGTTCTATTAGAGAGCTGGCATTTGGATTCTGGTACTTATATTGGGCAGATCACGAATGCGTATAGCTCCAGCTCCAAGAGATCTAACTCATCTGACTCATCTTCTGGCCATTCATGAGCACGCACATGAACATCTACACACACACACATCAATTAAAAAAAAAAAAAAGAAACGTAGTCTATTCACTTGTTCCTCTCAGGGAGGTCTTTCAGAACGGGAGACTGGACCACCATGGTCCATAGCATCTCATGGAGCCATGGAACAGTGGATGTTGGTGGAATGACCAAACTGTGGTTTGTTTTCTGATCAGGGCTTCTGAAGATGGAGCTGCAGGAGTCTTAATTGGAACAATTACAGGAGTGTAGAAAAAGTACAAACTCTCAGCCCACATAGTCTTCACTTCCAGGTTATGATGGAGAGTATAGTGCCTCCTGTCCAAGGAAGGCTTATACTCATACTTGAGGATGCAAACACACTGGGAAGGCAGCCCATATTTATCTGCAGTCTTATCTTTCTGGGGATTGAACCTCTTAAAAGCAAGAGTGGATCTTAGATTAACTGAACAACCATATCTGGGGAGAGCTTCATCAGTATTTGTTCCAGATGCATAACTTGGTTTGAAACCCACATGACAGAAAAGACATTTTTTGAAAACCATGCCTGAAATTTTGTAGAACATCTGTTGTCACGTGTCAAGCAGATGACTGGTGAGAGCTGATGTGGCCTAAAAGGCGATGTGGAACCTGAATGCTAAAGAGGAACTGGAATAGGTGCTCCATGAGAACTGATCGTAGTTTAATAACTGAAAAGACCCACTAACTTTCCTTTTCTTTTTATTGGCAGCTGCAATGTGCAGAGGGAGGTGGTGCTTGCCAGCAATCCTGCTGTCAGTGAATGGTAGAAGAGATCCGAGCTCGTTGCACCACTTGGGCACATTTAATTCACTTTCTGTGCCTGCTCTCACAGTCTGTAGGGTGAGTCAGGAGAGAGATTGAATGAATGATGACTAATGATAAATCCACATTGACCTGTGATCCTCTCTTGGGGTGCTTGCCTGGGACCCTTTGAAGAGGAGGGAAAGGGCACACAGGGGCAGACACTTTTCTTTCTCAGGATCAACCATGTTGTCTCTTCCATTGTAGGAATGAGATTGTGTGGTCTCACCTGTCCCCAGTGTTCCTATGTTATTGTTAATTCATTTTTAAAATCTCCTCCAAATGCTTTTACTCTACTTTGCTGATTTGCAGTTTTTTGAGAATGTAGACAATGAGGGGTAAAGAGTTATCTATCAATGGTTTTTGTGCCTCCTCTTACTGCATTTATTTATTTATTTATTTATTTATTTATTTATTTATTGTGTGTGTATGTGTGTGTGCATGTGTTTGTGTATGTGTGTATGTGTGTGTGTGCATTTGCTAGTGTGAGGATGTTGAGGTCAGAGGACAATTTGCAGGAGAGCAGGTCTTTCAAAGATTAAGGTCAGGTCATCAGGCTTGGCAGCAAGTACCTTTACTCATTGGCCCATCTTGTTAGCTATTGTGTGCTGCCTCTGCTAGGAGTCTCCCTTCTGCTACTGTCTTCCTCCCTTTCCAAGTTTACCCTACTTTTAAGTAATAATAGTAATAATAATAGTAATAATGATCACAAATTAATAAATTTATTATTATTTTGAGACAAGTTCTTGTGTTGCTCAGACTGGCTTCAAACCCACTTCACAGAGCGAGGAAGACTTTGAACTTCAAGTTTTTCTGCTTCCTTTTGTCCTGGGATTAGAAGTGCATTAAGATACCCAGGTTATGCAAGTTATGAGAACTGAGCTCAGGTCATCATGTATGCTAGGCAAGCACTCTACTGAGTCACCTCTGGAGCCCCCAATCTTATTTTAAAATATATTATTCTTTGTTTAGAACTGGTTACGTGTTTAGTAATAATTGATTCTTTCCCTGGAGAGATGTTAGGAGAGGATTCCATCCAACTTCAGCTTGGTGAACCAATGAATTTGTTGGGGTTACTCATAGGAGCATAGGAGATTCTCAAAGCAGATGAGTCATTGGGAAATTGCACCCTTGGAAATGGATGGTTGGTCTTGCACTCACATCACGAAGAATGTATTCCCCCATTACACTAGTATCCTGTAACACCATGTGCAACTAGGAAGGCATTAAAATCTTAGGTGACAGTGATACTCTTCTCAGGAGAGGAGGGATGGTCACAGACTCCATATTACCATGGATTCATCTATTACTCCTTTTTTTGTTTGTTTGTTTTTTGAGACAGGGTTTCTCTGTGTAGCCCTGGCTGTCCT
>JADRCC010565427.1:0-12932 GCA_019843855.1 Hylomyscus alleni
GGCCCATGGGACCAAGGCTAGAAAGTGGAGCAAACACTAATGCCTGAAAGTTTCCATGACTCCAAAAGCTGTTTTCCACTGTTCTCAGGATGTCTCTCTCAGATGAAGCTGTTGAAATTGGCTTTGAATTGAGACACTTGCTACTTGTCCTAACTCCTTGACCTACCTACCTGGCCTGGTTTATTGAAGCCTTGTCTGGCCTTAGGATGGCTTAACTTAGGACTTTCCAAGGACCTGTGAGGGCAGCACTAGCTTGTAGCCAGATAGCCAGAGGAAACCCTGGGTGTTGGGGGAGAGAGGAGAGAGTGGGGGGGGGCGGAATGAGGAATCTGGGGACAAGGAAGAGGCTTATAGGTCTCTTAAGAGGTCTTAGAGGTCCCTGAATTTCTCAGCACAGAGTGGGGAAACAGAGTAAAAGAGGCAATCTATTGACTGGATGCCTCAGAAAGGGACCAAAGTGTAACCCTGGGCTCCTAGGTCCCAAGGAGGGCTCAGTACCAGAGTCCGAGAGGCCTGGTGTAACCCTGGGCTCCTAGGTCCCAAAGAGGGCTCAGTACCAGGGTCTGAGAGACCTGGTGTAACCCTGGGCTCCTAGGTCCCAAGGAGGGCTCAGTACCAGGGTCCGAGAGGCCTGGTGCAGGGGAGCAGGGAGTAGGGTGGGTGTGCCTTTCCGAGATGCAAACTGTAATTTCAGGCTGGACAAGGAACTCATGTTGGAGGGATTCCTGTAGATAAGGATCCTTCTTAGCCTACCTTCACATGCAACCTTCCAGGGTTCAGGGAATAGCTAACAGGTTTACCCTATTCCCTGTAGGGAAAGGTCCTGAGGTTTCATATACAGACCTTTGGTGCTAGCAGAACAGTCAACAGAGTACCCTAGTCTAGGCTAGTCACTTACTAATAACAATCACACCTTCCCCAGGTTGCCCTGCCATCAGAAGGAGAGAGGGCTCAATGCAGGAGCAATGAGTTCCAGATTAAAATCCTGCTTTCCCTTCTCATCAGATAGAACATTGTCTTAGCCTTGGTTTCCCAACTGATTGAAGAGTAATGATAACCTCTGAAAGGCATGGTTGGCTCCAGTTGGAGGTTTAGGAAGTTTTCCACCTTCTCTTCTTAGACCTGGAGCCTCAATTCTGGGAACAGGGAGTGTGTGGAGGTGAGGGTGGCCACCCTGCATCAGCTCCCCATCCCTCCTCATCTTTCTCCTCTTTCTCATCAAAGGACTTTAATAAATGCACCTCAGCATGTGGCAGCGCCTGGGGCTTTATAAGAATGAGTTGCTTATCCTAGCTCTTACTTCAAGAAATGGCACTTTCCAATCAAAACACATTTACTAAGCATTGTCTGTGTGTAGTACTCAGCTCTGGGTCCAGTGGGTCACCCTGAGAATGGCCCCAGCCTCCTCTTATCTCCTCCCAGGAGCCAACAGTCCATACTTTGTTTGCAGCTGCCAGATCCCAGAGGGTTTTAGGCTTCTGTGTCTTTTTTGATACTGTCCTTTGCCTACAATGTTTTCCATCCCTTCCTTTGACTGACGAGAACTCAGGTTTTCTGTGACAAAGGCCCAGATTACACTGGGCATCCTTCTATGATATCGTCACAATGGACTTCAGTGCCTTAGCTCCTCTCCAGTAGATGAGAATACTCACACCTTATTAAAAAGTGCACACACACCCCCATCACCTTGGTACCCAATACATGCTTGTTTTGTTGGGCAACTCCTGAGGCCTCCACTGTGCTGGATGAGAGACTGAGTAGGGTCTCTAGTTTTCAGAGTGTTGGTTCAGAGAGCCTTTCCTAGACTCCTTCATTTGCTTCTTCTTATTTGCTCTCTCCTACCCAGCTTCAGAATATGGGATCTCCAGATGGATGCAAGGATTGGCAAAATGTTTGGCCCCAGAGGATACTGTCCCTTTACCTTGACCAGAAGGCTTTCTTTTTCCATCCACATGGCCAAAGCCCACTCATCTTCCTAATCCTGTTGTCATCTCTTCCGGAGAGTTTTAGATTCTTCTGGAAAAAATCCAGCATTCCCTTCCTAGCCCCTGGTCTGAAACCCCTGGCACTGACCAGGGTAGCTGCATCCCAGGTAGCGTATGCTTGTCCTTTCACACAGAGGGCCATGGCTGGTGGCTGATACTGCTGGCCCTTGCTCCACTTGGCGTGACTCCTGGCACGTTCTGTTTGATGATGCCCATTTACCTAGTGGAAGAATAAGCAAGACCATTACTCCTGGTTTATCTAAAAGGGAGGCATTCAGGTTCTTTTCTCATCCGTGGCTTTGAGTTTTCTGCTCCAAGGTTCTGATGGACCCAGAGGCACGTTAGTCTTAAGGCAGGAAGCCAGATGTTATGGCTTGAAGGCGAAAAATCAAGGGTTGAATTCTGCTTGATATTCAGAGCAGACTACAATGATCTTTGTGTATGTGTTCCATGAATCACATCCGATATTGGCAGCGTGTGTTTTATACACATGTGTATTTATACTCATGTACATAGATAGCTATGAGTATGTTTATTTGTGTCTTATCTTGAGAGTATATTAAATATTTACTGATAGAGTGTAGTAATGTCAGAGGGCCATGGACTGAACCAGTGAGCCACTGACTAGGAGAGGAGACCAAAGCCAGTGCCTTCTAGTGTGGCCTTACCTCCTGTCTAAAACCTTAGAGTCTAAATATTTATTTATTTATTTATTTATTTATTTATAAACAAGGTCTCTCTATATATACCTCTAGACTAGCCTAGAGTTCACTATGTTACCAGGCAGGCCTCAGATTCACAGAGATCTGACTTGCCTCTGCTTCCCAAGCACAGGGACTAAAGATGTCTGCTACCATTGCCTGGCTTACAACCTGAATATTACAAGTTCTTTAAGGAAAGGAAGTTGGGGCAGGGGCATCCTCTCCAGAGCCTGGCACATGGCAGGCACTCATAGACAAGTGTGGCTGAAATAATATTGACGAGAATTGACTATGACTATTAGACAATCTTGGGAAGCTTTAAAATCTGATTTTAGCCCTAATCCTCTGTTGTGTATTTGAAAACAGTGTATTTGTAAATCAGTTGGGAACTGTCATGAAGCATAAATAAACAATGGGATATATTTTCATTGTCCCTGTCCCTGGGAATTCTCACAAGGTCACAGATTTGAGATCTTGGGTCTCGAGTTTTACTTCTATCCTTTTTGGTTTTATTCAACCAAACAAGACATTTTCCTGATGCAAACTTTCAAAAAGGTTCAGAAACCAGAATGCGCAGAGTCATGAACTGTGCGTGCACATCAGCCAATACCAGCCCTACTTAGCTCTTTGCCTGTTTGACCAGTCCCAGGCAGCCCATTTTCTCTGCAAATGCTCTAAGACTCGGTCTTTTGGGAAGAGCCAGCCTTCTCTGACAAATGCCAGCATTCAATAGGAGCTACACTGGGACCCGCTGTGCAGAGCGCCCCTCCATTCCAACAAACTGGGAACCTGTACTCCCTGCAGGAAGGAGAAGAGGGCTTAGGAATGATTTTATGTCAATAGTACATAGGCCGGATTGCTAAGCTTAACTTCTGAGTTGAAGTTACAGAACTCAAAGGGAGACCCATCAGATATGAACCTGTGAGGAACACATAACAACAGGAAGGGTCAGGTGCATGCCAAAAAACGAGAACACTGAGGCTCAGAAAGCCGCCAGCTCAACTGCCCGTGGTTGCATCACCAAAAAACCAGTAGTGGCAGAGTTAGGATCTGGCCTGGGTTCTCTTTACCTCTTCTCAGTGGGATGAAGTCCCTTCGCTGTGCCAGGCTGGGTCTGTGCTTTTTGTGCACCCAGATTTCTGGGTCTAGGAAGAGTACACACTGAATCCTCAGTGGGTCCTGGGCTGTAGGCACCTTCTCTGTCTCTCAACAGATTTCCAGAAGGGCAAGTGGCCTATAGCCCCTCAAAAGATGGTTAGTGACATGTGACTTCTTCCTTCCTGTACAAGTTGAGCACTTGCCACCCTGCTGTCTGTTTTTCCTTGCTAAGGTTCAGTTCTAATTATGTTGATTTTCTTCATCCCACCCCCTCCTGGAAGCTTATTAGGTTGAATATTTTTATTTATTATCATTTCGCCCAACTCCTGCCAGCATTTCCAATTACTCTCCCCGCTTCCTTGTAATTGTCTTTCTGTAATGGCTCTGAAACAATTGCGCTAAATGAGGTGTCTCCTGCAAGATGAGAGTCTCACTTCATTAAAGGCTAATGTATTCTCAGCTCCAGCTCTGTGGGGCTAGCTTGGAAGGAAGACATTTAAACAGCTTCTTTTATTTTATAGGGAGCAACTTTTCAGCAAAGAAGATGTCTGTGGGGTATATGTGTATGTGTGTGCGTCGCCTGGATTTTAATTTAAAGAAAGTTTATGAAATAGTACAAGTCCCCTTATTGATGAGACTATTGTCAGGTAGCTGCGATTTATGCAGATGCAGTAAGGAAGGAAGCTGACAAGGGGTTCTCCATGCACATCTGCCCCCTGCCTTTCTGCCAGCCCCACCCCTTCCTCTGTTGCACTCTGCATGCTGGATTAGTCCCCAAACTTGTTCATTCCTCTCTCCTGCCTCTCCACCTCTTGTATTGTGCGCCCAGATTCCGCAGTGGGGATGTTCTCCTGTTGTGCGTTTTTTGCAGAATCCAGTCTTTTCAGTTCATAGGTCCCGACTCCATCATTCATTTATTCATTCCTTCACTCGCTCGTTATCTATTCGTTTGTCCTTTTGTCATCCGTTCAGCATATGCTTATTGTCTCCCCTGTTTGAGCTTCATTCGGCAGGGCCATGTCCTTTTGGAGAAGTAGAGACAGATGAATGGTAAGCAGGCACCACTGGTACAATATGGTAAGTGCTGTAATCAGGCACGGGCAGACACTCTGCTAGCAGCAGGCAGGGCACCTCTGGAAATCTCAGGGGATCCAAGGAGGCTTCTAGAGGCAGGGTGGTCTGGTCTGATACCTGGAAGATGAGAAGTTAGCCAAGTGGCAGGGGGTGGGTGGAATAACTTCAGACAGAGGGAACTTCATGAATCAAGTCCTGGTTGCCAGAGATAGCCTGGCAGGTGAGGAGAAATGTAAAATTCCCATCGGGCAGGCACACTGAGGGACAAAGGCTGTCGTGAGAGGTGGGGGCTAAACATCAAGAAGGGTCTCGAAGGCCATATTCCCCTAGAGACTGGTTGTGGGACACTGAAGAGCTCTAAGTAGAGGGTTAGTTGGCCAGCTTTGTGTTTTGGAAAGATTGCTATGATTTCAATATATACCCTGAGTTGGAGAGAAGTAAATACAGAGGTCAGGAGATCTTGTAGGCAGCTGTTGTAAGAGACCATAATGACCTGCTGTAGAGACAAGTATATTAATCTGTAAGGTTCCCACATGGAGTAGAGACAGGCTTGAGAGACAACTGGGCAAATGTGTGAAGCCAGGGCAGGGTGCGACTCATTGAGAAGTCCATGCAGTCTGCAGGTTGTGGGACTCTAGGCTCAAATTCCAGCAGATGCCGGTACCTTGATTCCTGTCATCAAAAGCAGCTGAGCACTCTTGCCTGTAGGCCCACTGCATGTGAATATTTGCTCACTCTTTCAAGGGATCGTAGGCTGTTGTTACTCTGGAGAATCTTTCAAAGCACTCCCGGATTAGTTAGAGGTTTTTTTCACCGCTATGATGAATATCTGAGAAAAATAACTTGAAGTGAGGAGAGATTTGTTTTGCCTCACGGTTTCCGAGACTTCAGTTTATAGTTGGCTGACTCTGTGGGGGTGAGGTACAACATTATGGAGGGTAGAACAGAAGAACTGCTCATATCATGATGTTGAGAATGCAAACAGGGCTGGTAAGGTGGCTCAGTGAGTAAGGT
Organism: Hylomyscus alleni; assembly: GCA_019843855.1. Classification (NCBI taxonomy): domain Eukaryota; kingdom Metazoa; phylum Chordata; class Mammalia; order Rodentia; family Muridae; genus Hylomyscus; species Hylomyscus alleni. The sequence continues at coordinate 5,873 of JADRCC010565427.1, forward strand.
GTTTGCCACCAGACCTGGCAACTTGAGTTCAATATCTGGACCTACATGATGAAAAGAAGTACCAACTCATACAGTACATGCATGACCTCAACATGCATGCATGGAATGTACACAGGCTGTTTCTTCCCCAACAAAAAAGAAATAGAACATTTTTTTTCTTTAAAAATAAGCAGAACAAAGAAGAGATTTGGAACATAGTATAGACTCCCCCCTCCCAGTACATAGTCTTTGTGATTTATTTCTTCTAACTAGTCCCTACCTTCATCATATCTCTATAACATCAATAAATAATAGAGCCATCAATGTCTTAATCTACTGATTAGGTCATAGTTCCCACAATCTAATCTACCTCTTAAAGATAGATCTACTAGCTGGGGAGCAATCTTCAGTATATAAAGATTTTAGGGCGACATTTTTCATCCAAGTCATAAGGACTGAGCAGGTCTCTATCAGCTCTGACTTCTGCCCCCAGAGGGTGACCTATGCTAAGACCTCTAGTACGGTCCCAGGAGCTCCCAGGCCAGAGGGCTGCTTCTTCCAAAGGAGTTTTTAGTTCAGAGCCAAGGTGTAAAAGGCTCTTCCTGTTCGGTTTGGGTTAGAAGGATTTAAACAGAGCCATCAGTGTCTTTATGCCTCAGGCATGGAGACTAGGTCCTTGGATGCTTGCCAGCAACAGTGTTGGGAGAAAATCATCACAGCCACACCCTTCCGTGCCTATCAAGGAAGGCACCTTTTCATGTGGCCATGCGCACCGGCAGTTTGTTCTCCTATCATGACCAGGTTGTTACAGTGTCTATTATGGAAAGGAGGAAACTGAGGATCAAAAAGAATAAGCAGACCTCAGAGACACCTATGTTGTATTTCCTGCTCAGAATAAAAGGAGGAAGGAGTCTGGCTACATGAGAGCCAGCCTGGGTACTTTTGTACCCAGGAGAGATGGCTTGGCTCTGTCCCCGTTTACTGATTCCTCTACTGTCTTCATTCGGACAAATCCTTCCAAGTTCCATGCAAATGCCACTCCCTCCCTCCCCTAGACACAGCCAGTAGTTCCTTCCTCCCTACTTCTCAGAATACATGTATTATTGCTCAGTTAGAGTCCTGCTGATTTGCTTCTATTTCTTTGCATGTCTGTCACCTCTACTTGGGATTTTTCAAGGAAAAGATCTTGGCTTCATCCTTTTTATATCCTGGGCATCCAGCATAGAGGCTGGCACACAGTAGGTTTTCTATGAATAAATAAGTGCTGTCAAGGAGCCCTGGGTACTCAAGGGGAACCCTAGAAGCCACAGCAAAACACCCTCAGTTTCTTTTCCTTACTAGGCAACAAGCTACCAAAATCGGCTTCAGGGCGAATGAATTAATTCCATGGCTCCAGAAGCTTCCTGGTAATAAGGGACAATCACTGAGACCAAAGTCTCTCTGTGTACCCTGGGAAGATGTGGGGCTGACATAAATGTTCCTCTTGGGTGGGAAGACCAAGACATCTTCTGTGCAATGTCTGGATGGATGTTAATTCTGATGAGCTGCTTATGTAACACCAGACTCCCTCCAGCTTTCAGGGACTGAAAGGCGCACACACCAAGGAAACAAACAAATGGAGATGCAAAGCATTTGTGCCATTAGATAACTGGAGAGAGGAGGTGCACACATCTAATGTCCTCAGCAAAGATTTAGCACTGGGCAATTTCCAAACAGCCTTTAGGGATAATATATATCTTTAAAGATTCCAGTAGAAAAAGTTACCAATGGTTTTCTATCTTCCCAAACCTCCAACCACGCTCTGGTAGCCACTCTGCCAACGCTGCTTTGAAAAGTCTTCCCTCCAGAGATGTGAAAATCACCACTTGAGCAGCTCCCTCCTGTAAGCAGAGCTCCTCCACAGGCCCAAGGCAGCCAGCAAGAGCAGCTGGGGGAGAGGGCGACTGAAAGGAAATACTGACTTCCCCCAGTATCTGCAGGGTCTCCATGCAGATTTAACTTGGCAAGGATAAAAAATACTCAAGAAAAAAATTGCAGTTGTACTGAGTGTGTGCAGACATCTTCATTCCTTAAACAAAACAGTTGATCAACTATTTTACACAACCTTTATGTTACAGTAGCTGTTAGCATCAGGACATCCAAAGCCTGTGGCGATGTCCATTAGAAACAATCTAGAGATTTTAAGGGTATGGGAACATGTTCAAGTTATATACAGTTGCTATGAGCCATTTTGTTCATGTAAGGAACTCAGCCATCTATAGGTTTGGATGTCTGTAAGGGACCAATTTTCTCAAAACACCAAGGGACAACTGTATTGTACAAGCTCTGAGAGCCAGGGGCCTTAGTTTTAAAGCACATTCACTACATAAATAGCTGGATGACATTAAGTGACTTCCCCTTTCTGAGCCTCAGTTGTCAATGTTTGTGAGGTGCAGAGAGCAGTCAGTACTCCCCTGTCTGGCTCAAGCTTGTTGGAAATCTATATCATGTACAAAGTAAAGCACCATGGTTGCTGACTTTGCATCTCTTACTAGCTGGGCTAAGAGTCCTCTTTTGTCTCTGGTAAGCTCCCTTCTTTCTCCTGCTCCAGAGCTAACTCCTGTCCATACATTGCTTTCCCTTACATCAGGAAAATATCAGTTAAATTTAAAAATCTGAGGTCTCAGGGAACTCCGAGCCTAAGGGAAATGAGAAACTGTCCTGCCTATGGCAAAGCAATGGGTAGTTTAGAGTAAAAAGTCAAAGGATCCTGAAAAGAAGCTAGACAGAATGTCACCTTGGAAGTCAAGGATATAGCTTAGTGATAGAGGACTTGCCTAACAAACCTGGGGCCTTAAATTCCATCACCACTGCCATAGGGAAAAACAAAGTGTCTCATCAACACTGACTGAAGACAGACCATGTAGACGTCTGAATACTGAGGTTGTAACAGTAAGCAACAGAGTTTTATCCTTTTAGAGTTAGTATCTTTCCAGGAAGGAAAGTGACTGTCCCATGTTCCATAGCCAGTAAGTGGACTTAATAAAACCCTAGCTTATGTGGACAAAATGAGAGATGTATACCATGGGCTCCTAGTGAGGATTCTAATCATATATCTACTACCTTCCAGATTCCTGGAGTATTTTCTTGATTCTGTAAACCACTTTATTGGCCCTGAGCCCAAGCTGCTCTCATATCTAGTGATCAGGAACTTGACCTGAGTCTAGCCTACTTCCAGGCTAAGTCTCAGTGGAACGACACTGGTCTTAAGTCCTTGGCTTTGGCTCTGGCAATTAATTTTGTTTGACTAATGTTTACGGAGAGCTTGCCACATGCTAGGTCCTGGGCAACATTGAGAAGCAATGCCCTGTTCCTAGACACCTTAGATTATTTTAGAGGTGAGGAGTCTATGGAATACTTTATGGTAGCTTAAAAATACACCAGACATTTTCAGAAGGTGATATGAAAGATATAAATTCTATCTATACAGTAGGATATACTAGTGAGAAGGAGCTGGTAGACTAAAACTGTAAAGTGGGATGTGGGGACAAGTTTTGTTCTTGCCTGGAAACTGCCAATCTTTCCAGCTCAGTATTCCAAATAAATACCATCAATACTTAGCTAGAAATAATGCTTCCTGTAGAAAGCCCTAGGTCTACTGCCCACCAGTATCCCATCTGAGGGCTCAGTGACCTTCCTCTATTAGAATCTGTAATCAGGTGAGTGGCTGAGGCAACTTGGCCTGTACAAAAAGATGGAAGAGATGGGTCTAGACAGATCCCAAGGAGGCGGCTCAGATCTAGTTAATTTTCTGATTAAAATACAACTGGACTTAGTTGCTGCTGCACGTCAGGGTCCATCCAGGAGGCTGTCTCAGGAATCAGACAAGCCGAAGAAACTAGGGAGGATCTAAGTGAAGTTGGAGGTAGAGACGTCACGATCCACAGTTCTTGCTTCAGGAACTCCTGAGTCTGCCTGGGACCTCAGGAGATCAACTTATGTTACTCCCATTCCTTGACAGGACTGCACTTCACCAACTACCTAGCCCACTAACCGTGACAATCTCTTTGTTCCTAGGATTACTTACTCATAAGTAGAGAAGAGCACTTAGTGGAAGAAACTGTGGGTGACTGGGATGTCACTTTCTCAGGGAGACTGAGGAAATTCAGAAGAGACAATAGCAGTCCCTGGAGGTTTTGGGGACTAGACTTCTGGGTCTATCATCCACTAAGTCTGTCTTCTGAAGTCTGTCAGGGAACACCCTTAAGAGAGACTACTCAGTGGTGTTTCCAACTTCTGCTCTGTCTATTCCCAATACTGAAGTCCTGTATAGGCCCCCGAAGGGTGAAATGGATGCAAGGGGGTTGTTTTCCACCAGGAAGAACTCATTGTGCTGTGTAAGAGAAGGAACCCCTCCCCATTTTCTCCGCAAAGGTACTAACTAAGCCAGTACTGGGTATAAAAGGCCTAGGCTCCCCAAGAAGGCTATTCACCTGGTTTGGTGGATTGATGGTGATCTGAGCCTTCCCTGAAGTGTCCTCATCCTTCTACTTCTGGTCTTTACAACGCCTTTTGTTCAAAAACCCGCTGGCTCCATAGCCCCTGAGTGATGCTTTTTTTTTCTTTGTAGCTAGTTGGCCACTTCTTTGTTGCTCCACAGATCAACCCTGATGTTCTCTGCCTCAGCTGCTCACACGTCTTAGCCATGATCTTCTTCCAGGAGCAGGGGAGTGGGAGGCTGCCACCTCCTCTCCTGCCAACATCAAAGCCTTCCAGTGTGGCTTTGGGTAGGATATGAAGAATTGTGGGATAATTAAGTTGCATCTCTGCACATTGTTTACTGTTGCTCTCAACCAATCACGGTTCCATGGGGGCTAATCTGTGTTAGGGTTTTTATTTTTTATTTTTTCCTTTTCAGTGCCTCTTTGTACTGCATTCTTTATTATGCTTCAGTTACAATTCTTAATTTTACTATTATTAAATCTTCCCCAAAGCTGTATTCTTCTGTGCCTCTGAGCTGGAATTCCTGATTTGGGGACTATTTCTATCTGGGCCTGTTCACAAATGATTGCTCTTGAAGAATATACATTAAAACTCAGGGATGAAAGACCCCTTGGCCTTAACCCAGACCCACCTGGTTGTAGGTTATAGGAAATAGGGGAGAAGTGAGCCAAGGAGCAGAAGGAATCTGCCACTTCTTAAGACTTTGCTGTTGAAAGAACATCTTCATGGCTTCTAATGGGTGAACCAGTGGAGAAGCAGTTGAGTGCCCTGGCAGGAGCTGGAGACTTAGTTTCCAAACCTCCCAATAGTACAGAGCTCTGTGCTCACTCCAGCAGTGAGCCTCAGCATGGTCTTCAGGATCAGATCAAGATTTAAACCTAATTTCACCATCTACTAGACCTCTAAAATTGAGAAGTTACATAATTTCTTTCAGCTTCAACTTTCTTGTTTTTAAAAAAAAGGGGAAGAGGAGCCTGGAGAGTTGGCTTAGCAGTTAAGAGCACTGGCTGCTCTTCAGAGGCCCCAGGTTCAATTCCCAGCAACCACATGGCAGCTAACAACTGTCTGTAACTCCAGTTCCAGGCAATCTGATGCCTCCAGACCAATGTACATAAAATAAAATTAAGTAAATTATGGAAGGGGGGAGGCTCATTATCATCACCCCTAACTGCGGAGCTATTGACAGTTGATGGCTTCAGGGAGCAGGGGCGATTGTGGTAGGCAGATCAAGCTGCTCTTGGGAGTATATGAGTGGTCCATATATACTCAGGGCTGGAAGAATCCCTTTGGCTTACTCCTAACCTACATGATTGTGGATAGAGGAAATGGGGGAGAAGTGAGCCAAGGAGCAGGAAGGATCTCTGGCACTTCTTGAGACTTTGCTATTGAAAGAGTATCTTCATAGTTTCTAGTGGGCAAACCAGTGGAGAGGAAGTTGAATGCCAGGGCTGGGCAGGAGTGTATAAGGAAGATAGAAGGTGGTTAGTGGGCAGTGGAGTAGAGCAGGAAGCACAGATTGTTCTCAGTGGGTCATTTAAAAAAAAAAAAAGTGGACCAAAGTTAAAAGGAGGTTAAGACATGAGGGTGAGGGTGGGGGGAACTAGGGGAAGGAACTAGGGTAAATATATCAAAACATATTGTGTGAAATTCTCAAATAATTAATAAAATGTATTTGAAAAGATAGGAAATGAGGGGGAGGATACAGCTCCAAGGGCTTGGAAGAAAAGAGACAGCATCTATCTCGGAATAGTTCGTGACAAAGGCAAGGACATACTAAAGAGGGGTACATTAATCTCTTTTCTATTGTTGCTGTAACAGAATGCCTGAGGTAGGGTACTTTAATTTTAAAATGAGTTTGGGGGGGTTTCCTTTTGAAGATTCAACGACTATGTACTGGAACCTCATTGGCTCTGGTAAGGGCTTCATAAGCGATAACATCACAATGGTGGGGCAGGAATTAAGAGACGTTTGGGTGCTAGGCTTACTCTTGACACTGATGGACTCTTATGCCCAGGTCTTGTCCTCAATGACCCAGCCACTTTCTATCAGGTCTACATCTTACAAGTGCCGCCACCTTTCACATCATCATACATCCAGAACAGGAAACCTTGGGAGACACAAGCAATCCATATTCAAATCACAGCAAGGATGATGTGACATTGCCACCATCATCCTAATGTTCTAGTTCTGTCTCTCTGCCCATTCTGCTTCCTCTGTCACCCTTCTGGAGTTTGCTTGCTCACTGGCTTTCATGAGAGCTCTGAGGCTCAGGCCTGCCTCTGATCCCATCACTAAGGCAGTGGAGGAGCAGGGGGCACTTTCCATATGCTTATGATTGCTAAAGGGAGGAATTACTGACCCGCCTTTCCAAAATGACAGAGTGATAGATTCCAGGGTGCCTGGTCTTGCAGAATTCTGCCCTATTGCAGCCAAAGGTGACTGGCCCTGGGGTTCTGACAGCCCAGAACCAGCTGCAGACCTCCACTGCCCAAGCTGGCAGAAGTAATAGAGTTGTCCCCCTCAGAGCCCAGCATCCCTGTACCCTTAGCTTCCTCCTGGTCTTACATTTGCTTCTTTCTTCTTCTATCACTCTGTCCCC